>VONZ01001416.1:0-149364 GCA_012976165.1 Labeo catla | reverse complement strand
GGATTGTTACGGCTGTAGTACTGTGGATACTACTAGTTGTGGAAAAGGGGCATCCGATGACCCAATTTAACAGAAGTTGATATGATTTTTTAGGGTCTTAATGAAAAGTATATAGTATGCTTTGGTTAAAAACTCTCAATGGTAGTTTTAAACTACAAAATGGTAGTCAAGGTTGCTTTAAATGTTAGTGAGCTCTGCTCGCCCCGCCCCTCTCTTCTCTCTGTGGTGTGATGAGCCTGTTTACTTTAGCCGCATTTAGCCACTAAACTTGCTAACTAGCAGGCAATCCCAAAGAATCATAAAAATCCCCCTTATACTCACTTGTGTTGTAAGTGAAGCTGGATCACAAATGATTTGTGTGAACATAGACGGATATATGTAGATCAGAAGCTGCATTCCCTTTACAAACAAATGTAATCCACTGCATCTTCAGCAGCTCAGATGTTGGGAGTAAATGACGAACACTATGTTCATTACATCCAACAACACCTCAATCGCTCAATCGGAGATATTCTTGTCTAACTTACATCCCTGCTGTTACAGCTGATTTAAGGCAGGTCTGAGGTAAGAGCTCATGTCAATCAACTATCGTATGAGCGGCCTCTGTTGATGTGACTCCACAACGACAGGCATCTGAGAACAGCTCGATTTGAAAAAGGGGATATTATTTTTACAGATTAATTAAAAACCACTGCATGGATTTTTATCATTATTGTGCAGATGTGTACATACGCTGCCAACACACATTAATGTTCAAACAACATGAAAAAGTGAACTTAGCATCTGATGACCCTTTTAAACAATTATAAAGACAGTATTATTGTTCATAACATCTGGCGAGAAATCGTTTCAGAGTCCAAATAGCAAACTTGGATAGGGTCCCAGCATGAAGCTCACACCAAGCCACTTCGGCAACAACATGACTGTGTTTTGCTCAAGTTTAGTATGTACAGCTTCTTTAATATCCCAGGATGAGAGTCTGCCTGTAAAGCTATGGTTGGTTCCCCTTCAGTCGTTCTCTACGACGTTACGTTATAACTGACGTATTTGGGGTCTCCCTTGGGAGGCCAATCACCTCTGAACTATACTGGAAAAAGCCAATGAAATTTGGCGAGTGGATTTTGCATGGCAAGCCACTCCCCTGTACATATGGGTATATAAGATGGCGGCGTGCATCCACTCATTCAGATTTCTGCTTCGGAGCTTCACCTTGTTGCTGGAAGAAGACAGAAAACACAACGTGGATTGCTGCTGTTGCTGCATAGCTGATCTTCGGTCATTTTGCATTCAGCGAGGAACCCCCTTGAGTGCACGCTTGTGCCGCGGTCCTTCCCTGGGCAAACCAATTAAAAGAGCAAATTTCCAACAAAGCACGGTTGTTGAAAGTGTCTTTCGAGATGTCTTTCCGACTGTGCGCTTCTGGATGCGGTAGTTGTCTTACCTCCTCCGACGGACACGATCGCTGTCTCACATGCCTGGGTCGAAAACACGCTGAGACGGTGTTCGTGGATGGGTCGTGCGTTCATTGCGAACGTATGCGCATGGCCACACTTAGGTCTCGCCTCTCCTTTGTGAAGAGGCTGCCGCCCTGCTACCCATGGCTGCTCTGTCGGAGTCTGAAGCCGAACTGGCGGCCATGCTTCTCTGGGCGGCCAAGAGCATCGACCTGGAGGTGCCCAAAGCACCTTCACCCGAGCGCTCAAGGCTCGATGATTGGTTTCTGGGGTCTCGTAGCGACGTTCCACCTTGCTCGACCTCGGTGCTTTTCTTTCCGGAGGTGCATTAGGAGCTTACTAAGACGTGGCGGGCTCCTTACACGGCTCGTTCGCGTCTGAGCTTCTCCCTCCTCACCACCCTGGATGGCGGTGCGGCCAGGGGGTACGTCGACGTTCCCCAGGTGGAGCGTGCGGTTGCGGTGCACTTGTGCCCGCAAAACACCGCCACCTGGAGGAATCGTCCTCGTTTCCCGTCCAAGGCTTGTAAGCTGTCGTCAGCGCTTGCTGCCAAAGCTTACAGTGGTGCAGGCCAGGCCGCGTCCGCTTTGCATGCCATGACCATCCTGCAGGTCCATCAGGCATTAAAACAACTGCACCAGGGTGGTTCTGACCCAAGGTTGATGCAGGAACTGCGCACGGCGACTGACTTCACTCTCCGGGCGACGAAGGTCACGGCCTGGTCCCTTGGGCAAGTGATGTCCACTATGGTGGTCCAGGAGCGCCATCTCTGACTGAACCTGGCGCAGATGAGTGACGCCGACAAAGTTCGCTTTCTCGACGCACCAATCACCCAGGCCGGCCTTTTCGGCGACACCGTCGAGGACTTTCCCCAGCAGTTCTCGGCGGTTCAAAAGCAGACAGAGATGATTACACACATCCTGCCCCGGTCCACCAAACCATTGGGTGCTCGTCCCCCGTCTGCTTGTCGTCGAGGGCGCCCCCCTACGGCGGCAAAAACACCTGCTCCGACTTCTGCGACAACATCTACAGAGGAAACTCCTCTGCCTAGGCGTCGAGCCGGCCGCAAGGGGGCGGCGCCGTCCGGTCAGGGCACTCCTAAGAACACCCGCAAGCCAGCGAAGTGGTCCTGACTTGGACGGCCTGGAGATGGAGGAGATTGCTCGTCTGGGGACAGTTACATCAGGGTGACTTCGCTGTTGCCGCCGACCTTTGGGTCGGTGGTACTCAACCACTCACAAAAAGAGCAATTTTCTCAGTCTCCCAATTCAAACAGCACCCGCCCAGATTCAGAGGCATCCTTTTCACCTCTGTCCGTTCGGACACAGATGCCTCTGTGCTGTGTGCGGAGATTGCGGTTCTTCTGGCGAAGAACGCGATCGAGCTGGTCCCTCCAGCCGAGATGAATTTGGGGTTTTACAGCTCCTATTTCATCGTACCCAAGAAGTCCGGCGGGTTACGACCTATCCTGGATCTTCGGGTTCTGAACCGGTCCCTTCACAGGATACCGTTCAGGATGTTGAAAGCGAAGCGCATTTTGTCGTGCATTCGCCACCAGGATTGGTTTGCAGCCATCGACCTGAAGGATGCTTACTTTCATGTCTTGATTCTTCCTCGACACAGACCATTTCTTCGGTTTGCCTTCGAGGGTCGGGCATATCAGTACAGAGTCCTCCCCTTCGGGCTAGCCCTGTCTTCCCGCGTCTTTAGGTCGTGGAGGGTGCCCTCTCTCCCCTGTGGGAGATGGGCATCCGAATCCTCAACTATCTCAACGACTGGCTAATAATAGCTCACTCGCGAGATCTGTTGTGCGAGCACAGGGATTTGGTGCTACAGCACCTCAGCCATCTGGGGTTTCAGATCAACCAGGAGAAGAGCAGACTCTCTCCTGTGCAGAGTATCTCTTTTCTTGGCATGGAGTTGGATTCGGTCAATATGTCGGCACGCCTCACGAACGAGCGCACCCAGTCAGTGCTGAGTTGTCTGAAACTTTTCAGACACAGGACAGCGGTCCCTCTCAAACTGTTTCAGAGGCTCCTGGGGCATATGGCAGCCGGATCCGCAGTTACGCCGCCCGGACTGCTCCATATGAGACCGCTTCAGCACTGGCTCTATGGCAGAATCCCGAGATGGGCATGGCACCGCGGCACGTTCCGGGTTGGCATTACCCCGGAATGCCGCCGCCTTTTCAGCCCTTGGTCAGACCCTGCCTTCCTACGGGCCGGTGTGCCCCTGGGTCAGGTGTCGAGGCACATGGTTGTGAACACAGATGCCTCCAAGACGGGCTAGGGTGCCGTTTGCGACGGGCAGACAGCTTTGGGCTCCTGGTCAGGACCTCGATTGCAGTGGCACATCAATTGCCTCGAGTTGCTCGCAGTGCTTCTAGCGCTGCGTCGGTTTCTTCCGACACTGCGCGACAAGCATGTGCTGATTCGAACAGACAATGTTCCAACGGTGGCGTATATCAACCGGCAGGGTGGTTTGCGCTCCCGTCGCAACTCGCCCGCCATCTCCTCCTGTGGAGTCAGATGCAGCTCAGATCGCTGCGGGCCGTTCACATTTGGGGGGAACTGAATCATGCAGCCGATGCGCTTTCACGACAGCTCACTCTTCCCGGAGAATGGCGACTCCACCCCCAGGTGGTCCAGCTAATTTGGAGTCGATTCAGAGAGGCTCAGGTGGACCTGTTCGCCTCCCCGGAATCCTCCCACTGCCGGCTGTTCTATGCCCTGTCCGAGGCCCCCCTCGGCAGGGACGCGCTGGCACACAGCTGGCCCCGGGGTCTCACCAAGTACGCCTTTCCCCCTGTGAGCCTCCTTGCACAGACTCTGTGCAAGATCAGGGAGGACGAGGAGCAGGTCTTGCTGGTTGTGCCTCACTGGCCCACCCGGACCTGGTTTGCCGACCTCATGCTCCTCGCGACAGCCCCTCCCTGGAAGATTCCCCTGAGGAAGGACCTTCTTTCTCAGGGGATGGGCACAATTTGGCACCCGCGTCCCGATCTCTGGAACCTCCATGTGTGGCTTCTAGATGGGACTCGGCAGACCTCACTGGCCTTCCCCAGGCCGTGATTGATACCATCACTCAGGCTAGAGCCCCCTCTACCAGGCAGGCCTATGCCCTGAAGTGGGGTCTGTTCACTGATTGGTGTTCCTCCCACCAGGAGGACCCACAGAGATGCTCGGTCGGTGTGGTGCTCTCCTTCCTTCAAGATAAGTTGGAGCGGAGGCTGTCTCCCTCCACTTTAAAAGTGTACGTGGCGGCCATCACTGCATACCATGATGCGGTCGATGGCCTGTCCCTCGGGAAGCATCACCTGATCGTCAGGTTCCTGAGAGGTGCTAGGAGGCTAAATCCCCCTCACTCGCACTTCATCCCCTCTTGGGACCTCTCCGTTGTGCTGTTAGGCCTTCGGAGGGCCCCCTTTGAGCCGCTTGCATCAGTCGAGCTGAAATATCTTTAAAGACATCGCTCCTGATCGCGCTCACGTCCATCAAGAGGGTGGGGGACCTGCACGCTTTCTCTGTCAGCGAGTCGTGCCTCGAGTTCGGTCCGGCTGATTCTCACGTGACCTTGAGACCCCGGCCTGATTATGTGCCCAAGGTTCCCACCACTCCCTTCAGGGATCAGGTGGTGAGCCTGCAAGCTCTGCCCTTGGAGGAGGCAGACCCGGCCTTGTCGTTGCTGTGTCCCGTTCGTGCCCTGCACACTTACCTGGACCGCACCCGGAGCTTCAGACGCTCCGAGCAACTCTTTGTTTGCTTTGGAGGGCAGCAGATGGGGAATGCTGTCTCCAAGCAGAGGTTGGCTCATTGGGTGGTTGATGCCATCACCCTGGCTTACCAGTGCCAGGGTGAGCCGTGCCCCCTGGGAGTTCGAGCCCACTCCACTCGGAGTGTCGCCTCCTTACATGCGTTGGCGCACGGTGCCTCTCTAGCAGACATCTGTAGAGCTGTGGGCTGGGCGACACCAAACACTTTTGCGCGGTTTTACAACCTCCGTGTTGAGTCGGTTTCCTCCCGTGTGTTACGTAACATCAGGTAATTTGCAGGTGGACGGCTCGGTGTCGGCTTGCTGTGCCATTCCTACTAGATCCGTGCGCTATTCCCAGTTGTTCCCCTTGGTGAACTCTGGGTTTAACTCGGTTTAGGCTCAGCTCCTCAGCTTAAATCTGAATGAGTGGATGCACGCCGCCATCTTATATACCCGTATGTACGGGGGAGTGGCTTGGCATGCAAAACCCACTCGCCAAATTTCATTGGCTTTTTCCAGTATAGTTCAGAGGTGATTGGCCTCCCAAGGGAGACCCCAAATACGTCAGTTATGACGTAACGTCTCCGTTCCCTCCTTCAGGGAATAAGGGTTACAGACGTAACCGAGACGTTCTTCCATACTAGGATTGCTTCTGCACCATTTTGCATAGACACATGCAGACCTTTCGGTTCTGCAGCTATTGACAGAACAAACAACACCGTTATGTGCAACCCTTGTGCATGTCATTGCGAACATGGAGACATGGGAGATGGAACTATCTGGATACATTGTTATACAAGCTTAAGAAAGTATCCCTCAAATCTGAAGAGAGAACAATCCTTTGAAAAGGAAGCGAAGGCTTCACCATAGATGCACTGTCAAAATGAAGTCTATCTGTTGGCAGCTGTAGCAGATACTGAGAATCCTTAATGTTCTCTGTTGCTCTGTTGTGATATTATTTTTACAGATTCATTAAAAAATACTGCATGGATTTTTATCATTATAGGGTAGATTTATATATACACTGACAACACACATTAATGTTCAAACAACATGAAAAAGTGAACTTAGCATCCGATGACCCCTTTAAGCCAAAATTAGCCAAAATCTAGAAAAGATGATGCTGTAATTGGCTATGACTAAGCGCAAGATAGGTTAACCGGATCAAGACTCTTTGTGTGTGTGTGTTTTTTTTTTTTTTCTGAGTAGCCTAAAGAAAACCCCATTCTTCATTATTATTATTATTATATTCGTTCTCTCATTAAGTCGTGCACACGATATTACCAAATCGTGACCTGGATTTAGTTGAATCAAATCAACTAAACGAACGAGCTAGTAAGTTGTGCACACGATTTAGTAAAATGAGGGAGCAAATTATATTGTGCACACGCTTACATTTTTTTCCATAAGCCACTTCAAGTGTGAAAATATCCACTCTGATTACGGTGTGGTTGTCTTAGAAGTAGGCCTATAGTGTTTATGACAAGTGAAATGTGAGAAAAATGTGAATTTCCCCGGTTGTTATTTTTTTAAACATTAAGCCCACTCCACTGCACTACCTTTGCCCTCACGGCTCACGTCTTTTGCAGTGTCTCGGAACACTTCCTTTTAGAATGTCCTGCGACGGGGCCCCCACACACTACGGGGGCCCCCCATAAACCACTGGCAGAGTGGTGTGATTTGGATGTCTAGTCAGCAATGAGTAGGAGTTGTCCAATGCAGAGTTATAATCCACAGAAAAATTACAACAGTAAAGTCCAAACATCCAGTAAATTCAAGGTATAGAGCCAGAAGATCAGAAGAGGACGAAAAGATGATAAAAACAGCACGGCAAAACAAAATAAACAAACAAAAAGTTCCAGCAAGAACTGGCAGCAAAAAAAACAGCGTACTGTCACCGGAAGAGGAAGTTTGGGTCTGCAGCCTTTGATATCGGATGCTGCTGTAGTTAGAAACTATTTGTTAATATTCTAACAATAAACTTCATTCGTTTCATTTGCAAAATGAAGCGGTGGAGTGTAACAAAATCATACCTTATGGGTTCACATACAAATGTGAAGTACTGAGTTTTTTCCCTCTCAAAGGACAGCATAAATACAAAGTTTTTTTCTGCAGAAAACATCTTTACTTTTACTCTTCATTCCTTAAACACATTACAGTATGCAAAATAATAATTTTACTTAAGGTTTTAAATGCATGCAGTTTTTCCTCAATGCTCTTATAGTAGTTACTGCAAGTACTTTACTAAAGTAACTCAACATTTCTTCTTTTTGTCACAGCTCTACACAATTAATCAGGGTTCCCACGCTTCTTGAAAGTACTTGAATATCAGACACATGGGTTCAAGGCCTGGAAAGTACTTGAAAACATATATAGGTCCTTGAAAGTGCTTGAAATAAATTTGAAATAAATTTTGTTTAGTAGAATGGTGCTCTTTAAAAAATTGTCCTATATGCGCAGTCGAAAATTAAATGATTGGGGTGGAAATGGGGTAGCGCAAGAAAAAAATGCACACATTGCACAGCCCTGCATGAACCTATGGAGAAGCAGTGCATTTGTGAAAAAGTATTTAGAAGCATCAGTGCAAATGACCCTATCAGCATATTTGTGGTTGTGCTGAGGGGAGCTTCAAAGGTTTCTAATGTTCTTGTGTGTTTTTGCGGTGGTGAGTAATGTATCACAGACTTATGTTGATTCCTTGAACACAGCTACGTTTACATGCACAATTTTTGGTTCAATCTGACTGAATTAATTCCGATTGATGAATCTGAATCTAGTGTTTACATGAACGTTAAATGAAGTGGTCACGTTTCTCACATGCTTCAAATAGAATTTTTTTTTTTTTTTACACGCGACACTGCACAAATATATTGTTTCCCATTTTTTGCCCATAATAACCACTCTCCCACATAAAGACAGTCATTTGCTTCGTTCCTGAACGAATCAGCCGTTCGAACAAATCAATTCAATAAACGATTCAGTGATAAAATCAGTGACTTGCCGCCACCTACTGGCAGTTTCACTTTCATTTTAAAGTATCTTTTCTGTTATTTAAATCATTTAATATTTCTACATTCAAAATTTTATATACAAAACATTAACCTCAACATGAAGTTATGTTATTTCAAGTTATTTCATTGCACTTATGCGACCGCTGAGCCTCGTTGAACCATCTGAAAATACACCTACAATCTCTTCTGTGCCAACTCTGTAGTACAATTTTTTTTATACTGATTTCATTTGATTGGTAACTTATTCTTATTCTACTTGTTTTTATTCTAGTGTTTTAATTAGAAAGTAAAAAGAAAAACTTACATAATTTTTGGAATTTGAAAAGAGATGACATACTTTTAATAAAGTTAGAAAAATGCTTTTGAAATTTTTGACTGTGCTCCTAAAAAAGAAAAGTGAAGAGCCCTGTTTAACAATGTTTTATTAATTTAATTGAGAAATTCTTTCAAATTAAAATCAAATTAAAATTTCAAAATAAATCTTTTACGAGAGTTACAGCAAAAAAACAGCTTGATGCAAAACTACATATTTTTATCAATATTTGAGAAAGTCAAAATTCCTTTGAACCTGACTGGTCAAAATGGTCTAAATTTATGAAACCTACACATTCAAAAGCTCGTTACTCTGAAATTTTTAATGTAAACGTTAAGTGTAAGCGAAATGTTAAGTACTGTAAGAGGTCTTTCATGACGCTACATATGCTGGCGTGTGAGTTTGATAGGTGCTTGATATAAAATAAATGGCGCTTTAAAAACTCCTTGAAAGTCCTTGAATCTGGTGTTCATGAAAGAGTGGGAACCCTGATATTCATTTTGTTAATACAAGTTTGTTTTTTCATTCATAATAATGAGCCGCAAACTAAGCATTCGTTTTAAAGTACAGGGAAAATCCAAACACCTTTTATTTATTTGTGTTACAACACGAGTATACATCAGTACGTGTTTACAATAAGCGACTCTGTCATTGTAGTATTGCTTATTTTATGTGTTTTTGTTTATTAAATCAAGATTAAATCAACTTTAAGCACTAATTTTGTTCCAAGAATAGGAAAGATCTAACGTTAAAGATCAAAATAAACACTGCAGATGCAAGAATGTGAGATTTTGCTGCTGAGATAAACAGATGCTCTCGCTCTTTCTCTGCTGTCTCTTTGCAGTGGCTGTAGAAATGATTGTTAATTTTTAATTTGGGCACAGACATTTTTAGGTAATAAATATCAAAAAGTCATGGAAACAGATGTTTTTTTTTAAGTCAGTTTAATAAGTTGAAACGACTTTGAGAGTCAATTTGAGTCAACTCATGTTTTACTGTTGCTTATTGTCATTGTAGGCTTAATGTACTTGTTTCAATGAATTTTAATAAACTTAAATTAATACAATTATTTTTGTTACAAAATTTTCATTTATTAATTTTTAACGCCACCTCGCCCCCCAGGGCCCCTGTTTTTTTGGTGGGCTACATGTTAGGGGGTGGTGCAGCACCGTCAGCGCTCCTACTATTATATCAAGCAGTCCCGCCCCCTTTTTTAAATAGCCAATAGCGTTTTGTTTATATCACAGCTTGGGCCAGACCTGTCGAGCTCAGTAAAGCTGCATCTCACAATCTCATCCACATCGCTATAAAATATACCATCTGAATTCAAGTGGGTCTGATATATTTTGCGGTCTGCGCCGATTGATCTGCTCCGTGCTATCGCGTCTCTGAACCGGAAATAAACCGGAATAGCTCACTACGTGTCATTTCCTGTAGAGAAAATACTAATTCTGTGAACAAGTGAGCAATTTCAGATTCAGCTTCAGCGTCTATTTATAGTGAAAGGGTTTTGAATGCGTATATCTTGTAAATGTGAGTTTTGTCATTGTTTTGAAACATACTAGGTTATAGATCACCTCAAGGCTAATGCATTCATACTAAAAATCAAAACTCATACTAATTTTGATTTCCTTGGGACTTTAAAGTTTGCGTCAACCCTGAGATTATATTATATTATATTATATTATTTTTCACTTTTTATACAGTTGCAGTCATAATTATTCAACCCCAATTCAACACTGCTGATTTTAAGTCAATTATTTGTATGTTTGGGAACAAAATTGTCTTAAAACACAGTTAAACCTTTAAAAACTCTATCAGAAAACAGAATTAGCTTGAGCTGTCGCACATACACACAGTTTGATGTGCTGAAGGTTGAGCAGCTAATATGACAGTGAACAGCTCTCACAAAGGTTATAGAGACGCTATAGAGAAGAAATTGTAAAAGAATAAAAGATTCTGCACCAAATTTGACTTTTGGGAGTCAATTTGATTTTTTTTTCATTATTCATCAACTTAGGTTGTCAGAAACACTCAAATGTGTTTTAATACATGTTCACTAATACTGTATTGATGCCTTTGTTGAATTGTTTTCACAAACGTTTGTTCTCTGAAGCAAATTATCTTGCAGGTCAAGGGAGTTGACTAATTTAAACTCCAACTGATTATTATTATATTTTATTGTACAAATGTATTTACTTGTGCATGTAAATTAATTTAGTTGTTCATTCCTTTAATTAAATAGTATTTAAATTATTTAAGTTCAGTATTATTATGTGTATAAATACAAACACATTTTAACTTAAATAAAATTAATTAATTTTTTTATTATAAATTTGCATGTACATAAATGAAAACATTTCACAAAGGTTCAGCTAATTTTTTATAGTTCATTATTGTTTCCAATAAGCAAAATTAACATATATGAATATGTGCAAACAAGCAGTGACCAACGCGGCATGGTGCGACACGACAAATGTCGCGTTCGGTGTAGACACCATTGCAATCAGTGATGCTGTCTACACTGGATGTGGCGCAACGCGACAGGACAAATCCTGGACAGTAAACTGACACCTCGTTCTATTTATTGTGTGATGACAGAATGTACACGTGATGTCCAGTGTAGACAGACTTTAGTTGTTGCAGTGCAACACGATGTGACACAACATCATAACTTACTGCTGTCACAGCACACTTAAAACTTTAGTAACTGAAAATCTTACCTGTTGGCGACTCTTCTGTCATCTGTCGTGGTCTCTTCTTTCTGATGATAATCACTTCCCTGCAGAAGTCTTGACTTGATATCGTAGAGACGTTGCGTCACATGCTGGTGTGTGTGTACAAATATATACATGTAACTATGCATGAAACTTCTCCCATAGTTTAAATAAAGTAAAACAGAGCTTCCTCGCCTCCCTGGCCTCTCCCTAATTGTGCAGGAGAGTTACAGGTTTCCTGGATGCAGATTATAACAGACTGCACTTCGGGCACAAGCTGATCTGTCCCGCCCAGAGTTCAGCACCGGAGTTAGGAACCAATCCGACATAAAGGGAAATTTGACTTTTTTTTTTTTTTTTTTTCTCAAATTCACATATGTTAGTAAATTGGTTGCGAGTTTCTTTTCAACAAAATATCATTTGTCGGTTTTTTGGCGACCTAGGATGCGCCCTGTGTCCCACCCACCACAACCTTACAGGACACACTCTAGTCCAAACTCCAAGTGTTTCCTCTGGGGTGAACTCACAACCTCGCCCAAATTTTCCAGGTGACCAAAATGTAAGCTTCAGCAGAGCTTCCCTGGCCTGTTAGGGCGGCCTCTCCCCTACGTGCAGGCGCTTACGGGTCGCCTCCATGCAGCTGATCTGCCCCGCCCAGAGATCGACACAGGAGCTAGGAACCAATCCGACAAAAAGAAAGGCCAATCTGTTACACATTTTTTTGTTGTTGTTTGAAATAGTTTTGCTTAGTTAATTTAAGATTTTTTTTTAGTAAATTGGTTTGGATTTTCTTTAAAAAAAACATAATAATTGTCAGATTGGCGACCTAGGGTGCGCCCTGTGTCCCACCCACCACAACCTTACAGGACACACCCTAGTCCTAACTCCAAGTGCGTAACTGGGGTGAACTGACAGCATTGCCTTTTCCCTGTGGAAGCAATTAAAATGTATTTAAAATCTTACCTGTTGGCGACTCTTCTGTCATCTGTCGTGGTCTCTTCTTTCTGATGATGATCACTTCCCTGCAGAAGTCTTGATATTGTAGAGATGTTGTGTCACATGCTGGTGTGTGTGTGTGTGTGTGTGTGTGTGTGTGTACAAATGTAAATGTGATTTACAAATTCAAGGATTCTCTTCAGTTTGTAAGGAAATAACTTACAAACTACTTACACCTATACTTAAGGCTAGTATGTTTTTTGCCTTTATTTAAAATCTTATTTGTGAGTGACTCTTGTCATCTGCTGTGGTCTCTTCTTCCTTAAGATAATGACATGCTTGCAAAAGCATCGAGTTGATATTGGAGAGATGATGTTTTACACACTGATGTGTGTGTGTGTTCATTTAAATTTGATTCACATATTTAAGGATTCAGTTTTGATCAGACAGCTATACTTATAACTAACCTTTTTTCTCAGGGTTAGCTGAAGTAACCTGTGAAGTAACCATAGTTACCTGAAGTAAACTTGCTTTCATTTGAAATCTTACCTGTTGGCGACTCTTCTGTCATCTGTTGTGGTCTCTACTTTCTGAAGATGATGATACTTTCTGCAGTAGTGTTGATTTGATATTGTAGAGATGTTATTTTCACACTTTCCACTTACTGTCAGTCCTTGTACTTCATTTCTTAACCGACTCTGCTTGACCAGGAATGTCATAATGGCTGAAAGCTGATTGGTTGAGAGTCTCTGTGTCAGAGTGCTGCATTTAAAGACAGTGTTTATTAATTGTATGGACTTTTTAATGTTGCTGAATTCTCATAAACCTTCAGAATTATGGTTTATTAAAACACATACTGTACTATACACTTTCCTAATATTTTTATTGCAGTGGGGTGTTTCCATTGACCGTTCTCTGGTGCACTGATAACATATACTGTAAGTTGTTTTTTTTTCCCATAGTTCCTTTCAAATGCATATTACAGTCTGAGATATGACTGTTACCATCTGGTGGACGCTACAGAGCACTGAGCACCAGAACGGCCAGACACAGGAAGAGTTTCTTCCCACAGACAATCCATCTCATGAACACTTGACAATAATCGTGAAAAACAACACTATTTATACACTTATACATTTATTTATCTAATACACATACTTTGTTTACATTTTGAATATGCACATAATATACCTGTACATATAATTGTCAGTTTCTATATTGTTATTCCCTATTTACTTGTTCTACTTTTATTCTTTATTATCCATGTTTTGTCCTGTCACTGTCATTCTGTTGCACTGTGGAAGCTTTGTCACGAAAACAAATTCCATGTATGTGTAAACGTATCTGGCAATAAAGCTCATTCTGATTCTGATTCTGATACAGTAAGCTAGGGTTTCTGTATCTGGCAGGTCAAATTCATAGAAATATGTTACTCCTCTTTTTGTCACAATTACTGATCATAACGTTGAATAAAAGGACACTTGTGACAATTCAGCCCCTCTTCTTTATATTTTATAAAGCATATTGGCATCTTTACAACACACTGTCAAAATGTGGGGGGTGGTTCCAATCCCCTAATGCTGGGGTTTTCAGACCTGTCCTACACAGGGCTTCATCTAGCACACCTAATTCAATTCAGCAGCTCATCCAGGATAGGTTTGCAAACCCCAGCCAAACCAATGAAAGTGCACTCTTGTGTTAACCATGTCAGCTTTTAAAAGTGTGTCCTAACTGATGAGTTGAATGAGTGTTTGTTGTGCTCCAGAAAACTATTTTGGGAACCACTGTGTCAATTTCTAATTAATGAGTTATTGTTTTTGAAAATGGATCCAAGTATTTTCAAAGAAATTGTGGACTGTATTTCGAAAAATCAATATCCACCTTCAGCAACAAAATCTGGAAAATTTGTCATTAAACGAAGGGCAGCTAACTACATTCTTCAAAGTAAGTTTAATTAAATATTTTCCTTTGATAAATCTCACACAAAAAAGGTAATGCCCCAGTCACAGACAAATATAGTACTGATATAATATGTAGTACTGATAAGAAATACTGATAACTGATAATATATACAATATAATACTGATAATAATGTAGTCTATATGTAATATTTTGCCATTATAATCAGATGGAGAGCTGCACTACATAAAACACAAAGGCACTGCTAAAGAACTGCACCTAAAAGTCACAAAGCTGCTGACCAAGTGTTTCAAGAATTTCACTGCAGTCAGTTTGGTGCTCACTGTGGCCAAATAAAAACAAGGGATGCCATTTGCAAAAGGTACTACTGGCCTGGAATGACTTCAGATATTGATGGTTGGGTAAGTACATATTTGCTGTCTGTGATATAATACTAAAAATTGTTTTTACCTGGCACACATTCAGTTTCCAGAAATTCATTACCCAAAAATGAAACTTTCCTGATACCTTACTCAGGCCACTGAACATATACAACTTACTTCATGTAGGAGAAATTAACAATGAATTTCACCCTCCCATGCAAGTAAAAGAACATGCTTAAAGAGACTTTGGGATGACCAATAACCGATGAGCATTAACTTGCATTGGAGGAGGGACATTAATCATATAAAAAGTTACTTTCTCTTCAGATAAAGAAAGTTTATAATCAGCTGATTTTCTTTTTTGGTTAAACTTGAGTGAATGCTTATGGATGAACCATCACTTATAGCAGTCTGATAACTGAATAATGTTTCTTATGCTGAAGGTTGCCAGGTGTGTAGTATGCCAGTCAAAACGCAGTGATATTAAGAAGACAGTGGAGTACATCCAATAGAGGTATTGTAAACTGCTTAAGTAGATGTGTATTTACTAATTACTAATACTTAGATTACTAATTATGAAATATTTTGCACAATATTTGTCTTGCTTGTATGGTGTTCGGGTCACCCACGAAAACTGGCTGAGCAAATAAAAATATGAACACCATACAAAGATTAAGTAAGGGATAATGTACAGGCAGCCGGTAGTTATCGCAGAAATAAGCCCCGACAGTGTGATCAGGACCCGACGCGAAGCGGAGGGTCTTGTATCACGCTGAAGGGGCTTATTTCGCGATAACTACAGACTGCCTGTACATTATCCCGCTTATTACACGGCTACTTGCCATATAAGGAAAAAAACTGGACATGAATATGAATTTGAAACATTTTATTGGCATATTTGCTTTTTAAATTTACATTTTTATCCTTCCGCGAAACGATATAGTACCACGTGACTAACATTCAAACGTTAGTAAGACAATTTATAGCATCTACATATGAATATATAATAACGGATGAATTTTATTTATTTACAAGTATTAAATTGCACGTTTCCATTAATTGTGAACTGTGACATTGTAAATGTGGTCCCAGCGGGGATGTTGAAGTTGATGTTTAAATGTAAAATTTTGATGTTCAAATTAATGTCGAAATTTTCCATTGTTAATTGTGGTTGTCCAGTGTTTGCCACAAGATGGCGCCAAACGGTAATCTTTGTTGGCGCGGAGGGATTTCAAACATACAAGTAGTACCGGCTATGCGTTATTACTTTGGAGCGGTTATTATTTGAAAAGAACGAACCTGCAAATGTCTCAACTGACCAATCAGAATCAAGCATTCCAGAGAGCCGTGTAATAATGTGTTTTAACTAAACTGTATAATTTGTTATACAGGTCAGCAGCCCTTTTGAAGTTGTAGGCATTGACCTTATAGGGAAGCTGACCCCTACTGAGGATGGACATAAGTATATCTGCGTTTTGATTGACTACTTTACAAAGTGGCCCCAGGCTTACTCTCTTACCCTCTCAGATCAATGTCAGCCGGTGAGGATACGAACTGCACTGTAAAATTCTTTTACCAGTTGGAGGCCCTAAAACAATTCTCACTGATCAAGGAAGGGAATTTGCCAATACTGTACATTTCATGATATATGTTGTTGTGAATGAAAATGTTTTTCCAGTCTATTTTTTTTACATGGTATATATTCAACAATTTAAAAACAAAAATGTTGTTGTTCACTACAATTCAAATTATACACATTTGTAATATTTTTGGAAATATTTAGATTTTATTGCACTTTACTTCCTTTACCCCTCATGAATAAATGTCTGTACTACAATGACTGAAATTGCTTTCAGATAAATAAAGATGTATGCACAATTTTGGGATTCAAAGGAGCTTGTGTGCACCCTATCATCCAGAAAAACAAAGGTCTGGTGGAGAAAATGAATGGGACAATACAAAGGTAATATGTGGATTTATTATTATGAATAAATCTTTCTTAATTGTTAAGCGTTGCATCTATACTACATGTCTCTTTCTCTCTCTTTTAATATGTATATGTGTGTGTGTGTGTGTGTGTAACTTCATCTGAATACAGTGTGATGTCTGAAAACCTAGGGCCCTGGGAAAACTGGTCAACTCTAAACCAAAGACAAGGGATCAGTATTTGGATGCTGTAATGTTTGGACTTCGGACCAAAAAACAAATAACAACAAAACACTCTCCGTTTCTCCTCCTTTGTAATTCGTAGGTTGACAGTGCAGTGGAGGAAGTCATTGGAAAAGAAGAGGTATTTTCTGGGATAAAATGGCAGGAACAAATTCTCAAAATTTTACAGAAATAAAATGAGGAAGCAGTAGAAAAAAAAGGGAAAAAATAAGTGAAAAAACAGAGGGCACTGTGTATAGCACTGGGGATCTGGTATGGAGACAAAACATTTGATCCCAGCAGTGTAAAGGGGGGAAGCTTGATCGTGACTTCCTTGGTCCGTTCACAGTGACCAAAGTTGAGGGGAAATCTGCTGATCCTGTGGATAGCTGTGGCAAGGTTTTCCCCAAGGTCAGCACAGATCATCTGAAACCATATATAGAGGAGATGCCAAGAATCCCTCATAAAATAAAGTCAAAAAGAAAGCATACTGACCACTTCACCTCTGGAGAAAACATCACCACCACTGCCAAACGTGTCTCCTCTGCCTCTTTCACTGCTTCCACTAGCACATCCTATGATGGAGAGTGAGGTAAAAGACACAGTTTAACAGTGCTTTCTAACGGGCTTGATTGTGAGAATTTAGTAGCTTAATTGTCAAGTTAAAATTGAACAGTTATAACAGATATTAACAAACACTTTGTGTAGAGTTTAGTTTCACGTATGTACTGAAATACATGTTTTGTTTTTATTTCAAGGTCATGAATTCATACCTACTCTTACTTCTTGTAAGAAAATATAACAAGAAAAATCAAGAGCAGGCCCTGTTTATTGATTCCTTCGAAATGTCGGAAATATGGAAAAATAAAAAAAAAAACAAGCTAAAGGTAATAAAACAGATGAGTATTCTTGCATGTGGTTGTCATAAAGCCAGCACATAATAATGGTGTAATATTGTGAGTGCAGCAGATGATGTACAGTTTATGTTACAGATTGATCCTGCAAGGTTTAACATGGTTCTGGGTATTGTGAATGAACACCATCACTGGATGCTCATGGTGAGACTTAAAAAAAAACACAATCAACAACAACATAAATAAATGATCTATTATCAACACATTTTAGCATTAGGGTGATGCACCAAGAGTTGTAATGTGAATGTTTGGTCTGTGCTGTAAAATTTCAGGTCGTTTTCCCAAAATTACACAAGACAATCTTGCTGGATCCTTTGAAGGCAACTCCATGGAAGCTAACAAGATGCCTCCAAACCACAAAGTACAGTAGGCTAGATGTTTTTAAAATGTAGTTACAATTTCACAAGTATATGAACAAATTCAAAAACTCTTATTCCAACATGATCACTCTTGTAAAATAGCTACTTGCTGTTTCATTGTACTTGTACATATCTTTACAAGTAATCACAATTTTAAAACCCAGTATTAGTGTAACCCATAATTGGAACATTTAATTTAATTGCCAAAGCATAAAAGTACTATCTTCTTTTAATGAAGTACCTTTTACCTTGTTAATTCTATAGGCCATGGTTTTACGTGAATTAATTAAATAATAGGAAGGAGATAGCACGCACAGTACTTGAAAACACAGGTTTGACAGTACTTAGTTTAGATGGTTAATGTATAAGTGGTAATAAATTGGAATATCCACATTTCCCCTTATTTATTGTCATAAATATGTGTAATAATAATACATAACACTTTCCACATTTCAACGTGTGTGACTGTTCCATTCTAATTAATTTGCAAATACAGCAGGATGTCCAAATTATGCATTTTATAACTACAGAAATTACATTAATATTTACATTAAATTACAAAATATTTACCTGGTTTGGGCTTCTGTGGTTGCTTTTCTTCTAAATAATCTGGCAGAGATTTGCCACTATTGTGTTTTACAAGATGGGCTAAAGCCTACAGGGAAAGGATGTCGCTCCACAATCAACTGGGTAAGACTGCATACTTCATAAACTTTGAGTGTAAAAATGACAAATGAGTGCTTTTGTGTACGATTTCTCTTTTTTTGCACAATTCTAAAAGCAATACAAAATTAACTGTGCTTGTTTTGCTGAGCTTTTTGTTTTATTCCTATAAGATTCTTTACTTCAGACTTCAAGATATGTAATAATGTATGTAAATGTATGTAAAAAATAATATGTAAAGGAAGGTAGTATGTCTCAGCTGAAATTACATTCACATGGTTGTTTTGAGATTTGTTTATTTTTGATATTATTGTACAGATTCAATGTGAAAGATAAAGCAGGTGGTTCCACCGGGACTGTGCTGGGACTGAGGAGGTGTTCCTTTGCCCAGCATGCTAACTGCTTCCTTTAGTTCCATCCATCTCTCCAAATGCTGATAATGTAAAATAAACCTGATGTGATTCTGTCAAACTGTGTGTGTATAAGGGACAGTGAACAGTAAACATGTACAGTATAATGGTGGATCTGTGAGCAGGTCTTAGGCTTTTTTTTATTTTCTTTTTATTTATGTTATGTTATTTTAAAGGTGCCATTTTTACTTGAACACATTTTTTAAATATATTTTAATGACATCTAATAATTGGTGACCCTGCACTTTCTGAAAAAGAAAGCAAAAGCAAACCTATAGAGAAAAGAAGAAATTTTTACATCACATGAATGAGTTTGATGAGCATACACATACACAGAACGATATATAGATTTTGTGTTAGATTATGAAGGAGTAACATATTTTAGAAAACGTTTACATTTTGTATTTACTTTTCAAACACATAAAGTTGCCAATACGCTTTATAAAATATAAAGAAGAGGGGCTGAATCGTCACACGTGGAGAGAGAGCAGGCGCGAATGCTGGCAGTGGCAGCTCGCGGTGCCACTTCGGGAGAGCCGCCAGAGTTCCTGGCAGCTGCCACTGTTTTTTTCTCGCTGTTTGCTCGGTAAAAAGGAAACTGTTCTCAGTTGCATGCAGTGTTTTTTTTAATGATGATGCAAAGTTTGCTCAATTGTAATGTCATTATTATAACAATTATAATTATTATTATTATTATTATTATACATTTTTATGTAGGCTGTTTTTATGAGTCACGATCGTTTGTCGCCGTTTATTTTAAATAAATAAAAGTTTTGATGATGTATATTATATAAGCAGATGCGACCAGAATAGGGGTGTCGCTGGGAATTCAGAGCCCCGTGCACCACTGCTAAATCGCAAAATCACGTTCATTGGGGGTTATATTTATATATCCTAACTGTTGTCACATTTCCAAAGTTATATTTTGTATTTTTACACTGTATAATATTCTGTTTTATCAAATCCAATAAATCTCATCAGTGTTTGTATGTATTTTATTTTACATTTATTCCAAAATAATATGAAAAGACAGTAACTATACAAAAATATTTTATTTGTCTGCTGTTATTTTTAACTTTACCAGCTGGTGTCGCTGTTGAATTACTTTCTACATACCATTGAATTTTACACTTTTTAATGTCATATTTTGTAATATGAATGGTGCGGAAGCACAAAATGGAATGGGAAAATACAATTTCCTGCCATCCTTTCACAGGACAAAGAGCAACAAAGTTCATCCATATCTAAATTACAAAGCTGGATAGGTGACTTTGATGAAGACTCTCCAGCTAAACTCTTTACTTTTGTGTTTGAAAGAAAAGAAGATTATGATGTCTTCTGCAACGAAATGCTGGACAGGGGAAAATACAAACTATTTGTCAGATTTGAGGATGAATGATCTATCCGTAATAACATTCATCATAAAAAAAATCAATCAATGACAAAAATAAAAAGTGTTTTTTGAATGGTTTCATTATTTTCATTATGTTTCACTAGAATGGTCTCATTATGTGTGTATATATATATGTATATAATACTGAATATATACAGGGTGCGATTTGTATCCCCGTCTGGTATCCCCCGGTGGGGATAAAATGATTCGCGAAACGCGCTATAAGTCTCGTTTTGAATCAAATGATTCGTGAAATACGCTTTGAAATCACGTTCTGAATCAAACGATGGACTAAAAAGACGGATTTGCGTTGTTAACAGATCACATTAACATTAGGTTAGACTATAACCTTATACCTGGACAGAGAAAAGTTTTCAAAAGTATCACCCCCCTCCCTGCTTTTTTCACAAATCGCACCCTGAATATACACACCAGAGATGGGGACTCGAGTTTGAGACTCGGACTCGAGTGCGACTTAAGTCGCACACACAGTGACTTCAGACTCGACTTGAGACTCGTCCTCGAAAGACTTCAGACTCGACTCGGACTCGAGCTGCGGGACTCGTGAACAATGTTTATTTTTAGGAAACAACTGATGAGCTCGCTGTTATTCCCCTCCCTCCGTTACCTATAACCTGCCCATGTAACACGTGACGTGTATCTGCTGCGCGCGGGCGCGGCCACACATTTTTTATTTTTTTTTATTTTAGGCGCGGCCGCCACACATGAGAGGACAACGAACAAACATGTCGACTGCTGTGCCATTCATCGTTAGCTTTGGATTTTAAAACTTCAAACAAGACGGCCCAAACAGAAGAAGTGCTCAATGCAAAATATGTGATATGAGGATAAAAGATTCAGTATAGGCAGCGTCATTGATTATAATAGAGCTTTGTGATATCGCGAACTAAGCTTTTACTAATTTTAAGGGAATTTGTAAATGAGATACTGATTTAATACAGCAGTTAAATAAACAAGATGTTATTATTAAGTGACTTTCATTGTCTGACTGTAACACTATTGCCTGATTTTGCTCTATTTCGTCGTCAAAAGTAGTCTGAAACAAGTCACAACTGAGCCGCTGCGCATCTCCATTCAAACACAGCGGTGTTTCGTTTATGAATGAACTCGTTTTTAAAACGAACCTAGTGAAATGATTCAATTTCCCATTCATAAAGACAGTCACTCTTTATTCCTAAATGAAGCAGCAGTTCGAACGAATCAAATGAATGATATGATTCAGTAATTAAATCAGTCTCTTGCCGCCACCTGCTGGCAGTTATTCAAATCATTTAACATTTCTGTATTAAAACAATTTGATTTAAAACATTAATCTCAACAATGAATTTAGGAATATGATTGCACTTCTGCCACCTCTGAGCCTCATTAAACATATGAAAAGGTAAAAACAAAAGTTAAATTCCTTTGTAAATCACTTTAAGGAGTCAAATATCACCTCATAATGGGAAGGCAATTTTTTTTTATCAGATTTTTGGATTATTGTTTAGAATGTGCTCCTAAAATTTTGATTGTGCTACTAATTTTTTTAAATTAGGAGCACAATGTGATGTTTGACCATATTTGGTCTGTACTGTACTGTGTGTTCATGCTACAAGGCGAAATACAGATATTAACTTAAAAGTAAAGCATTCTTGGTGTTTTTGTCATGTTGCAATAGCCTGTTTACACTGATTATATACCAAAATCAAAGCTGATACTGTATGCTAATAGATAAAGGAGTCATTATAACATATTACATGCTTTGAATTCCTTATATATAGCTATGCAGTGTTGGATGGGTCGCTGTACGTGATGCAACACTTATTATAACCAGAGACTTAATATAATAAAGAGACTTGAGACTTGACTTGGACTCTAGCTCAAAGACTTGAGACTTGACTTGGACTCTAGCTAAGAGACTTGTGAGCATCTCTGATACACACACACACACACACACACACACACACATATACATATATATATATATATATATATATATATATATATTGTGACTCATAAAAAATACATAAAACGTATAGTAATGGGGAACTGTGGGAACTTTGCATCATCATTAAAAAAAACCACTGCATGCGGCACGCCACTGACAACGTTCCTTTTTTACCGAATAAACAGCAAAAACAGCGAGAAAAACCGTGGCACCTGCCACCGGAAGTGGCATCGCGAGCTGCCACTGCCAGTAGCAACTAGTGGCAGCTGCCAGTGGAAATCTGTGGCATCTGGGGATGCCACCGGAAATGGCACTGCGAGCTGCCACTGCCAGGGAGAGCGCTAGCCCCTGCAGCACACGTCCCTTTATTCAACATTATGATCAGTAATTGTGACAAAAAGAGGAGTAACATATTTTAATGGCAATAAATTTGACCTGCCATATACAGAAACCCTAGCTTACTGTATCATATCTGTTTGTTATATGCATTTGCAAGGAACAAACTGTAGGATCTACAGTAGGAACTGTAGGAACATTGAGACCCCTGGTCGCTGTTTTTGACAGGTCACAGATTTCGGCACAACACCAGGATGTCAGTCATGAAAGAAAAATGTTTGGATATTGACATTGTTCAGTCAGGACTTTGAAACATCAAGTTAAAATAAATTATTTTGAACTGAAAAACTATTAGGAAGTTTCAACAAACCTATGATGTATTATTTTGGTATTTAAATATTTTTATGTGTCTAAGATAAATTAAAATAGTAATAGAAAACTAGGTCAATGAACAACCAAATATTTGTTAATGTCTGGGGCAAAATAAAGTGTCATTTATCAAATCAATCAAAAAGCCTTGTGGTACCCTTTAGGAAATCAGCACTGATCAAATAGAAGTACTGATAGCAGTGTATTTTGTGTTTCAGCTCTGGGGTTTCAACTATATAACGAAGACAGTTGAGCGGTGGACATCCACATGTATTTACAAACACGGTTTTGTCAGTCTTTATGGGTCTCTGGGTCAGAACATCTCAGTCTGTTTATGAAGGTTTGTACCTTAATGTTAATCACATGAACAGCTGTGCCAATTTACTGACAGGAGTCAAATTGCATTCATTATTATTATTATTATTTTAATGTGTTTGTTTTACAGTGCAACTAGGCTGTTCATCTTGTTTTGTTAATAAAAATATAGATATATATGTGAATTTGGAATTTGCCGTTGTACTATTTTATGGTTGATGTGTTATAATTAATAGGCTAATAACGAACCACAAACTACGATTGTTTTAAAGAAATGGAAAATCCAAAGTCAATTTATTTGTGTTACAACATAGGTAAACATATTATGCTTATTTAGTCTTTTCCTTCTAATCAGACCAGACCCCTGTACTGCAGGATAAACCTGAACATCCCAGTGCTGGACAGTGGAAATATGCACTCAAACACTCTGGAGACCATCCTAGATGATGTCCCACTGACAGAGGCTGTGCCAGGCTCTCTATTGTGGCAGTTATTTTGTAATTAGTTGTAAAAAGTACTTTTAGCATAGAAGAATTTCTGTCATGTACAAATTATATCTTGCTTTGTAAAACTAAACAATTTCCAGAACATTACTTGTCTTTTATTTAGAAGTTTCAACTTACAAAATACAAAAATAAAACAATGCACAGAAATTACTTTGCTTCATTTACAAATAACTTGTATGACCCATGTAATGGACAGGACAACTTCATTCATTTCATTTTTAAGTTCCCAGCAATCCTATTTTCTCCACAATTGTCCTAAAACAAGAGAAACAGCAAAGACCAAACCTGGAAAACTTCAGTTCATCTTCCAAACACAAATTAAGATATTTGTGACTAAATCCAAGACCTTTCTGAGCCTTCATATACAGCAACGCAAGTGAAATGTTCCCAAGCCCAGAAATGAAGTAAGGACAGCACGTGCAGTGGAAAGCACATGTATGCATTGTGGTACTTTCCATAATGATTTGAAGGAGAGGACTTGTTGAATAAAGTCATTATTTTTGTTTACTTGGTGCACTAAAAGTATTCTCGTAGCTTTGCAAAATTACGGTCGAACCGCTGATGTCACATGAACCATTTTACCGATGCTTTACTTCATTTTTGGGCCTGGGAACATTTCAGCTGGGTTGCTGTCTATGGAGGATCAGAAAGCTCTCAAATGTCATCATTAATTTGTGTTCTGAAGATGAACAAAGGCCTTGGGGGCTTGGAACAACATGAGGTAATTAATGACAGAATTTATTTTATTTTTTTTTTTATTGGGGTCAAATATCCCTTAATGTTACACATGATGTGGACTCGACCGTACTTTGTAGAATTCCTGAGTCTAAAATGTCTGAGTTCATGTCTAATCCATTGTTAATAATTGGACTCAATCTCAGACTCGAGGCTAAGTGCACCTCATCAATATAGAATCCTGCTGAATGTACACCAGAGTCTTCTGGGCTTCACGTCTGAGTTTCATACACATCATAACGTTATTACATGATTCCTGTCTGCGAAACTCCTTCCACATTGATAACATAAAACAGTTTTCTCAAATGAATCCTCATGTTGATAGTTTTTAAAATATGCAGCGTAATTTACTTATGTGCTTGTTAAGGTTTCCTTTTTGAGTAAAATTTTTTCCACACTGTTTGCAGGTGTAAGGCTTCTCTCCAGTGTGAACTCTCATGTGCACTTTGAGGTATCCATATTGACTGAAACTCTTTCCACACTGTTTGCAGGTATAAGGCTTGTCTCCAGTGTGAATTTTCATGTGCTTGTTAAGGTTTTCTTTGTGTTTGAAACTTTTTCCACACTGATGGCACACATAGGGCTTTTCTCCAGTGTGAATTTTCATGTGCCAGTTAAGGTCTCCTTTTTGGTTGAAACTTTTTCCACACTGATGGCACACGTAACGCTCCTCGCCAGTGTGAATTCTTATGTGTCTGTTAAGGAATCCTTTTTTAATGAAGCTTGTTCCACAAAATTTGCAGACAAAATTATCTGTAGTGTGAACTCTCATGTGGACTTCAAGGTTTACTTTTTGATTAAATCTCTTTCCACACTGTTGGCAGGTGAAAGGCTTGTCTCCAGTGTGAATTCTCATGTGGACTTTAAGATTTACTTTCTGAGTAAAACTCTTCTCACACAGTTGGCAGGCGAATAGGCTCTTCCCACTGTGAACTCTCATATGGTTATTAAGGTTTACTTTTGTACAGAATATTTTTCCACAATGTTGGCAGTTGAAAGGCTTCCCTTCAGTGTGAACTCTCATGTGCCTGTCAAAGTTTCCTTCGTGATTGAAACTGAAACCGCACTGTTTACAGGTGTAAGGCTTGTCTCCAGTGTGAATTCTCATATGCCTGTTAAGGCTTACTTTTTGAGTAAAACTCTTTCCACACTGTTGGCAGGTGAAAGGGCTCTCCCCAGTGTGAATTCTAATGTGCATGTTAAGGTCTCCTTTTTTATTGAAACTTTTTCCACACTGTTGGCAGGTGAAAGGATTTCTTCCAGTGTGAACTCTCATGTGGACTACATGGACCTCTTCCATTTCATTCGATACTATGCACTCCTCTTTCAGCGGCATGAGATCTATGGTGAAAAAAGGCAAATTAAAGTTAGAGTTAAATAGCACAAAGAAACAGACATCAATCGGGAAAGGTCCACAGGGCGGGATTCGGTCTTGGGACATCCGTAGCCCAACTGTGCCACATGTCTGCCCACAAAGCTACCGGCACAAGCAATATTTTACAGATAAACTAGTGCTTTCTTTGTTTGTTGATTAAAGAAATTAAGTCGCCAACACCTGATTCATCTCCGCAGTAGTGATGTACCTGTATGCAAGTCTCATATGGATTATATAATCTGAGAACATGTTTTCTATTTGAATTGGTTCATTTGAAAGTAGACGTTTTACTCTCTATAGATATATTTTTCATATCTGTACAGCAAGTATACACAGAGTTTCAAAGTTTTGTGCTCAAGTTCAGCTCAGAGAACGAGACGGCAGAAAGCGCATCCTGTTTGCTTTATTTTACAAAAGTGCAACGTTTCGTTGTTATTGTAAGTGTACACAAATAAACAGTGTCTTAACAAATTTGGAAGATGTATTACTTTTATCTGTATGACTAAAATGAAGGAGTATTTTAAGAGCAAGTGACCGCACCGGCCCATCTGTCATGCAGTAAATGCGCTATTGTTTAGCTTCCACACAGACATTTGAATAGCGCACATTTGTCTAGATTAACATTAGATTGAAGGGCCATGTAAAGTTGATATTACATATTTTAGGTGATGAATGATAAGGGAGCTTTTCGATGTCCTGCCTGATGTGTGTTACCACATACACCAGCCGTTATCGATCTGTCCATCACGGACTGCACGACTTCACATCTTCCTGTTAATTTTTGTTTGTGACTAAGGGACTAATAAAATTTTGGTCGACCAAGCTTATTCTCGTCGACTAATGGTTAGTCGACTATTAGGACTATTAGTCGACTGTTCAAGCTGGCAGATAATTCAACACTTTATCAAAAACAACCACAGTTTGGCCCAGTTAGACTGATCTCAAATCTGAATTCACACTTGTCATGTCACTTGTCAATTACTGCAGAAGTACTGACCCAGTGTTTACAAAGTGAATCTGCAAAGAGGGTCAAACCCCCCTCTAATGAAAGAAGGTAAAACTTTGATGAAAGGTGATTTTGAAGTTGGAAATGAGATGGGAGTTTTTTGACGTACCCTAACTGTCTTGAACTGGAGTGCACAGAGTACGCATGTACATCGCAGACCTAGACAAGATAAGCACTTGTGGTTAAAAGAGTAAAAATTACACTTTAATTTTATTTTTATTTTTTTTAGAAAATAACCGATTATTTCGCTAGACCTTTCTTCCCTTGCTGGGATTGTTTAGAGCCCTTTCAAGCTGCATTTAAACTGCATTTTGGAAGTTTAAACTTGTGGGCAAACTCGTTCCTCAGAAAGATTTGGTGAAGGGGAGATAGCACTGTCTAGGCAAGGGGTCAGGGAGACCACTACTTAAAAACCCCACAAGGGGGAACAGTCTCCGAGCTGGAACACAGCTATCCTTGAATAGCAGATTCCTAAACAAAGACTTCAGTGCTTATCAGAGAGAGCTTGTGCCCAAGGGGAACCCAACACAGTCATGGATGCCAGGCTACAACAGAGCTGCCATCAGACCTCTATATTGCAGAGCAAGGTAAGTCTGTGCTGGAGCATAACCATCCACAGATGGCTACACTCCGAGAAGAGATTGTTGACTTAAATCCCTCAAGAGGGTAAGCAGTCTACTTAGCCCAAACTTACTAAGCGGGATTCAGAGGGACCACCCACTTAATGGCCCCCCCATGATGTCCTGAAGCCCCCTTCTGCAATGGTCTATATCACAATGATTCAGTGTTTTCAACCACATAAAAATAATGTGTCGCCCGGAGCTAAAAACGACTTGGTGCTCACACTTTATCTTTATACTAATATGAGCATTATGCACAGCAAATGCAATATCTGCAGCATCAGGCAACCCAATGTAAAGGGTATGTGGACATTGCAGATCAGAGCAATCGCCGCAAGCTGAGATAAACTGAGCTGTGGCAATGGCTCGAGACACAAACGCTTTGCCCCGCATCCCTTGGGAACAGGAACAAGCATGAGCGGAGCAATATCAGTGCGACTGAGCATGTAGACGTCAAGACAAAGACATAAAAGTTTAAACATACCCTCAAGTGTTAAAATCCGAACACAGAGGCACACATTCCTCAAAGCGCTGCTAGACCGACCAGGATGATGTTTCAAACACACAGAACAAACAGATGGCAACAAAAGTTGGTGACACATTCAGCAGGTGCCTTTTTATACTTTCGGGTACCCGGCTAAGACATCACGGGCCACGTGGACCAATAGGATTGGAGTTGTTTTACTTCTGCTTTAGACACCGGTCATGCTGGCAAAATTCCTCAAAGTGTCCCCTAGAGAGGGATACAGCTAGAACTTCCCTTGAAGGGGAATCATATCAGCCTGTGCTTCATATTGTGAACTCGAATTGCAGAATGTTTTAGTACATGCGATTCATGTTAGGGTCGACCGATTGCCGACATGGCCGATTATCGTCGCTGATATTAAGGATTTTTATGATTATCGGTATCTGTCATTTTCAAAACCGATCTGCCGCTAAAATCATTTAATTTTAAAATGTGCTATTTGGCTATACAGCTGTGGCCGAGAGCAATCTCTGCCCACCACCCATCTGATTTGTTGGGAGTAACGAGTCCGATCAATCAATGTGGAAGGCTGAAGGCACTGAATATTTTGCACTCTCTCACACCAAAAGCACTTGCTAACTGGAGCTGCATCAGTGATTACGCATCAGTTGTTTTTCAAAGGTAAAGCAGCAGCAGCAGACGTTGCTGAAGTTGCAATAAATCTCAATCCACTAACGACACACTGAGGTTGCAAACACCTCAATATTATCTATGATTTCCGTGATGCGGTAAACACAAATGGAAACGTGGAATCCAAACATATAAATGGAATTTACTATATAACTAAGAATGTCACTGAATGTGTCAAAGTTTCGATAAATGAATCAAAACTAGGTCAGTACACTTAAATCAAGTCGCCATATGTACTAGCACCTGTAAACATTAAGCCGCAAAAATACTATTTAAATATGAATCCTGCATGTTCTGCGTGTGGATGGCACAGATGTGCGCTGCCGTTTTCTACACACTTACTGATGTGCGTGATGCTCGCGGTGATTTTCAGCATCTGGTAAACATAATATATCATCCGGAACTGTAAAGAGTGTAATATTATTTGCGTGCACTCACAATATTAACAAAATGTTGTGCTTTTGTAAAAATAAAGAACACAAACAAGATGCACTTTCTGATGTCTCGGTGTTGAACAGGAGCACTGCACAAAAATGAAATGAAACTCAGCGAATACTTGCCTTACAGATAAATATATCTATAAAAAGCTTTAATTTATTACTTTAGCCTATTGTATGCGTATTAACGTGGATCTCTTCCAGCAGCTGCGAAGGCACTAGCGCTCGCTGCTGTTGCCGGCGGGGACACTAAACACAGCCACGGCAGAATAATTGTTGTAGAAACACTGTATTTTATGCTTGTTATAGATTGCGTGACATCACGTGCAGTACTGCCGGTGGCAACCGTTGACCGTGGTGGCGCGGTTGTCATTGCGACCGTCACAGCCCTAACAACAACAAAACGACAAGCGCAAAAAAAACAAAACACTAAAACACCCAAATGCTTTGAGTTATAACACCAAAAAAAAAAAACATTTTTCATATCCGCAACAGACCACTTTATTAACTCCATAAAGCTTTATGAGCTAAGGCCAAAAACATGCCAAAAAGCACTTGCAAATATAAGGACATGGCAACACTGCAAGACAGTGCTGTCTAAAGCACCTCCAGAGCATAAACAAAACACTGCACATCTATCAGCGGTAGTTTAGTTAAAATCAACAGACTAAAAGTCTTTAGCCAAAAAAATGGCAGATACCACACGGCTAAATTCTTATTCACTGCTGTTCTGTACAGACATAGTACGATAATTTACGCCGCATTTAAATGGTGTTGTCACTCCTGAAACTTGCAGTGTGTACATGGCCAAAGAGACATGCCCCAAAACGGATTGCTATGAACTGAGTTGTTTTTTTAATTTGGTTAAAATTTCTCAGTGGTTGTGTAAAACTACACCCTTTTTTCCCCAAAGTATGTTGCAGACATTTAATGAAGAATCATATCAACTTGTGGAAAATGGGTATCCAACATCCCCTTTAAAACAACAATGTCCTCTCAAGTGAAATGGTAGTTTGTGTGTAAAAAGCACTAATATTTGAAGCTTTCGTATTCAACTTCTGTGGTTTTGAAGCGTTTTTGTACACTTGCATTAAGTCTTTGTATGTGTTCATCTGAAGAAAGTAAGTCATAAACCTGGGACAGCATGAGGGTGAGTAAATGATGAGACAATGTCATTTTTTGGGTGGACTATCCTATTAATGAACCAGATGTGATACAAAAGCCAGAAACATGCAGAAAGAATACAAGAATGTGTGTTGAATTAATGAGAAGTGACAGAATTAAAACATTTTGAAAAGGCCATTTTTTGTGGTGTGTATTCAATGCCCATGTCTGAAACAATTAACTTTTAGATATTTACTTGGGGCATTTGGAGTTTATTGTGAGGAATTACTGTTATGTAATTATTTGTGATTAATTAGATTAATTCCTGAGCAAATTATACAATTATTTAGATCACAAAATACTTCATTGACAGCCCTAATTATTACTCCATGTCATTATCATACCACTTATCCACTCCCTGATAAGAACATCACTAAACATGATTTACAATTAACAGTGTTCATTTAAACAATTTCAAGAATTGTAACATTTAACTTAAAGAAGAAAGAAAGAAAGAAAAAAAGAAATAATGTTTGTTGTGCATGTTTGAGCTTCTGTTTACCATATTCAATGTGTACAAGATGTTAGCAAAGTAAAGTCAAAATATATATAAATAAGTATTTCTCAAGTTGAAATTAAACTGTAAGGAGTTTATTTTTTCAGAAATACAAGAAAAGGAAGTACAATAACTTTAAATTGAAATTGTACTTCAGTAAAATATAAATCCCTCAAAGTAATTACGTTACATTTCTCAAGTATTACACCCCTGGATATGCTTCAAAAATATCATGCATTCCTGTAGAGCTTGGCATTTTAATAAAGATCAAATGAGAATGAAAACCAACCTGTTTGTTCCTCAGTATCTTCATGTTTGACTGTGTATGTTTCCTCAATCTTCACATCATCAATCTCCAAATCTTCACTCTCCTCTTTAATAAACGGCATCTTTATAATAATGTGTAGCAGGAGTTTTTCCTGTGTGTTTGGACAACCTGTCATGTTTAAGATGAGAACAATTAAGACAAATCAATTCAAACTAAATCTCAAGTTGCTCTCAATCAGCTCCCTTGTTCAGAAGTTAGCTCACTGGTAAGGGATTCAGTCAGAGTGATAACTGATGGTCATAGGCAAGGCTTAGATTAAAATGTAAGTCTGAGCTGTTTAAACTTAAAGAAACTTGCACTGACTGATCTTAAAATGTCTCAGAGCCTTTGTTTTGTCTTCAGATGCACACCACCAAAGACACGTTTATAAAAACTACTTAAATAATTTAACTATGGCCTAGCCCTGGCTTACACTATGCTCTGTCTGAGAAACAAGGCCATAATTACACAAAAACAATAAAAATTGGCACGACAAATTAATACATAATTAATACTGTGTTCATGATAAACTGCTTCACGATTCTGTTACTCGTGGATGCGCTTTACTCGCTCAAAATAACCTGCATAAACGTTAGATAAAGCATTACAATGATGCAACAAGTACTAATGAATTAACTTTACATCGCTTCTAAAGGCTATAAAAGATACTCGACTGTTTGCGTTGATTTAAACGCTGCAAATGTTTAAAAACACAAACCTTTCCTCAGCCAAATCACAACAGATGCAGGAGCGCGGCGCTGCCGTATGACGTCACCGCGCGGTACCAAAATAAAAGTCCTGTTCCCATACAAACATTACAATGACATAAAACATACAAACGCAGACCAAAATAAATAAATAAATACATACATACATACTTAAAAGCCAGAGTTGTTCGTTGTTACATTACTGGTTAAATACATATTGACTAGAACCATTTATTATATTATTATAATAATCATTTAGAACCTTTTTTTTTTTCAAAAACACAATTTATTATTTCTGTTTGATGCATTTTCTAGTGACATACCAAAAAAACGTGTATGCCCGATTATTTTACTGTTATACAATGAACTATGTTCATCAATAAAAAAGGAACCTTTATTAGGGCCACAAAGATTATTCAAATACAAGCAAATATGCAACAGTCAATATGCAACATGTTGCAATGTTATTAATTGTGCACAATTAATTGTGACTTATGAAGTTATGAAATTAGTGAATCAAGAACATAACTTGTATCACTGGAATCCTTTGGTCAATACAAACTAAATTTGTATCTCAGACTTCATATCCATCTAAAAAAAATCTGCTTTTTTGTTTGTTTTTGTTTGTTTGTTTGTTTTTTACATTTACAAACTACTCCTAGCTTTTTCACCCAATCAAAAACCAGTTTAGAATCATTCCCTTGAGTCAGAATAACAACCATTATCAAAATAAAGTTGTCATTTTCATTCAGGCGACTAAAACATTAAAAAGTGAGTGAAGTCGCATTTTGTGTTTAACTCAAACAGATTGTGATATTTTCACCAAACTTGGGAAACATGGCACACAACCTCAGTCTGACGTCACAGTAAAACAACGCCACAGTGCTGGCCACTAAGGTGATGCTATATTATAAAATAAAAATAAAATAAAATAAATGAAAATAGCTCTAACTATGCAAGTCCAACTCACTTAAAACTCAGCATGCCATATCTTTGTGCAAATTGCCAGAACTGTCTCTACGGACATTGGTGTGTCAAAAGACATGGCCACCATGAAATATGAGAACCTATCAGACAAGGTTAACGGAGGAACCTAGGAATGAACCTTGGTATGTGTCATCGGCACAATGCCTTGAAAAAGATATTTTTCTTAGTAAATTGCCTACATTGGCTTTAAATGGTCTTTTTCATCTATGATCTAACTGCATGCTTGTTTGCTAAATAAAATGTATTGTCAGTTATAGAGTCTTCCTTTGACCTAAGCTGTGTCCCAAAATGGAGTGCACGGACTTCGAAAGCAGCACCTCTGGTTTAGATGTTTAAAGAAGTTATGGAGTCGTATTGGTCATTCCTTCTTTCATTTCCTTCTTTCACTAAATAAGACCCAGACCCCTGTACTGCAGTATAAACCTAAATGTGCCACTGCACTGCACATCATTACTTCTCTTTTATTTACACATGAACATACAATACAAAAATACAAAATGTACAGAAATTATTCTTTTCATTCTTAACTTACATCACAAAAATAAACTACAGAAATTAGGTTGTTTCATTGACAAAGTGACAAAAGAAAGACATTGGAAAAAATGTGTACATTACAAATTTTCAGGAAGGGAAAACAGTCTCTCCCTGCTCTCCTGTGTCTCTCTCTGAAGTTCGATGTCCTCCCTGAGTAGCACCACCTGCTTCCATTCACTCCCTCACCTGTCCCAGGACACTTGCAATCCTAAATCAGAGCAAATAAACCATGCCTGTTAACAACAACAGCACAATGAATTTCAGCAAAAACTGCTTATTAACTTGCTTACTTTGCATTTTTTTTAAGTCTTTCGCCAGCAGGCTCACTTTCTCAACAGTGTGAGAAAATGGAAACACTTATAATATAAAGAAAGGTTTGCAATCTTAACATTCGAAAATGACACAGCAGGACATACAAAATACTGAAGTGTTAAAGTTTGGTTAAATTATTTGACATATCTTTCATGACAACACTACCAAAACACAACAAAGGGAAATACTGTTGCCTTTGTTTAAAAAAAACCCCTGTCTTTTCATATTGCTTCTCTAGGTATTTCAGTAAATGAAAACACAATACTTACATTTCAATGTGAATTCCCAAACAGAACTCTCACCCATGATGTTCTTTGAACATAAATTCCATCGTCAGCTGCGCGCAAGTGATTCTCGGATATGGTAGGGTGCGAAGTGTCCATCAGATGTTTTCCTGGGAATCAGAGACCACATTTGAAGTCGCTTTCGAATTACAGCAGCCTTTGTCGTGCTGCTTTTCTCTCAATCCACTGCAGATCCCTTTGTCAAGGACATCAGTATGGACTGTGGAAACATTTGACACTTCCACTTGATACCTGGGAAAGGTACATGTATTGAAGTGATGAGCCATCTGATAGTGATGTCTCTTCAAAACTAAAAGAAGCACATATTCAAAGTTCAGAGGAATTAAATGAGGTTGATCTATTTTCTCTGTCCACTTAACATTTAAAAGATGTTATTGCTGCATTCAATTCAAGGTGAAGTATTTTTTGTGATTAACACAATGAGACAAAGCAACAGGTCCAAAAGGGACAATTCTTTCAAAAAGATTGTGGACAAGTGGACAAGAAGTATATGCCCTACTGATTTAGATTTTTTTATAGTTAATTTCTAAGCAATTTTTTATCTTCATAGGTTTGTAATTTTGATGATGAGAGGTCTTCAGAGGATTGTTGCCTGATATCAAAAAAATCCTTCCAGCTTTGACCCTGTTAAAAAAAACTAGTGGATTCCCTGATGTCACAAATGACTAAGAGATTTAGCAATGTGGAACACACTGAGAAGCTTGCTGATGCTACTTGCCTGGACCCAAAGCAAGCTTTTGTCAATCACCAGGCAGCAGAAGAGACAGTAAAAAAGGGTTACAGCAGCTGCAGCAGCTATTAACCCAGCTCAGAGTGAGGAGAATACTTCAGATCCAGGTGCGACTCCCAATGCAGAAGCCATGTTTTGGGAAGACTCTGACGAGAGGGTAGCAAGCTTGAGGCCTTCTGCTACCACTTTTAAAGGTCAAAGTATACTTTGTTTTTGCACGCGTATGCGTACAGTCACGTGTAGCCTTTCAAACTATACTCCATTTGATTTTGTGCGCGAACGCGAAGCGGTCGACACATGCTCCAGAAAGCTTCATCCATGCTCAGTATCTACTTTATTTTTCCATGTTATGATTGTTATCTGATTTTTTTTTTAACTTTTAAACCAAAGCTGGACTGTCTCATACCCTTCTCACTCACAAGCGCTTGTCAGTGTGAGCATCTGTTGTTGTTGCAGTCTCCGCTATTTTGTTGTTGTTGTTGTCTCTTTAGATTCATTTTCTACTGTGAAACAATTGGCCAGGACAGTGTTGCCTTAAGACGTCAGATGCTATGATGGAGATGCAGGCCTACCTTGCAGAGCCACTCTTACCCCGCACATCAGACCCTCTGGCCTGGTGGAGATGTTCACCTGTATACAAAAGCCTTTCTGAGGCCATGAAGGTAAGACTTTGTATGTGTGCCATCTTAAAGATTTTTTTTTATAAAACTGGGCAGATTTTCTCAGAGAGAAAAAAACAGACTCAGCCCATTCAATGTACGGGAGTTTGGTTTTTTTGGGATGCAAACATTTATCTTAAAGATTAAATTCAACTGTAAAGAAAAAAACAAAACAAGTATCTGCTTTATCACAGTGATTTTGCCATCATACTGACAAAATTTAAATCATAACCAACTCTTTATTACCTGTATTACCACATTTAGTGTTATGAAAAAGAAACATCATGACAGAAATTCACACATTTCAGATATTTCAGATGTCAGCAGGTAGATTCAACTATTTGCTTTGTCGTGTGCAGCCATTTATTGTACATTAGTGTATACATAACATACCTGTAGACATAATGGCAATCACCCTTCGTTTTTTAGTTTCAGGTGGAAGCCAACTGTCTGTAGCTGCTGGCTACAAAGTGTCTTTCAGCACAGTGTTTTCCTTAGTGTCGGAGGTCTGTGAAGCTTTGTGGAAAGCACTGCAGCCAGAGTTTCTTCCCTGCCCAACAGTCGCCCAATGAGAAAGTATTGCAGCCGACTTCTGGTGAATGTGGAACTTTCCGAACTGTGTCGGCAGCTTAGACTGAAAGCCCATCAACAAAGGCACCACTGCACGCTGGGAGCGACTACTACAGCTACAATGACACACACACTTTATTGTTTTGATGGCTACCTGCTACACCAGATAACGTTTTACCATGGTGGATGTAGGGGGGTATAGAAGGGAAAGTGATGGTGGAATCAGGTATGTCACATGAAAGTGAATATCATGTCATAGTTCTTTATGTATATATATCTGCCCCGCTGAATAAAACAATAGACATCTTCACAAAATTTGTAATGGTTTTACTGGTTATAATTGGACTTGTATTGGTTTTAATGGCAACTGTAATGGACCCTGTTGGTCTCTACTGGTAAATAAATGCTCAACTGCTATTGGTGGCTTGTTAAAACCATTAAATCTTAATGGAATATGTCCCAAAACACATTACAGAAAACCATTTCTTTAATGGATTTAATGGTTAAAAGTTAATGGTTTATAATAGTATTTGTAGTGGAAACCATTACAATTTTCTGTGATGGTTCTATTGTTTTTTTGTTTTGTTTTTTTCAGCAGGGTGTACCTGATTACAGCTACATTTGGGTACAATGACTGCCTATTCAGTAATACTATTTTGTTTTGCTACATAGGTATGAACCTATTAATGGTTAAGCGAAGTTACAATTACCATCACTTCAGAGCCAGACGGGTGATTGACAATGCATTTGGCAGTTTGGTGGCAAGGTGGTGAATTCTTGGGCACCTACTGGAGTGTCTGCCAGACAAAGCAGTTTGCATTGTCAAAGCTTGTTGTGTTTTACACAACTTCCTGGCCTACACTGATGAGGTCAACATATCTGTCAGTGGCTACATCCCTGCTAATTTTACAAACTCTGACACTACAGGATCATCTCAATTAGGGGAGTGGCACAGAGTGGTTGCAGGGGACACAAATCTTTTGGAGCCACTAGACCCATGTCAACTTTCAAGGACCCTCCTTCACCAGAGCTGCACGTGGTGTGCGTAATGACCTGATGGCCTTCTTCCAGTCGGCCCAAAGAATGGTACCGTGGCAGAACAACACATGTGTGTCATGGTCAGCTTGCTTAAATTGTATAGGTGCAAAGTTAAAGAACATACAAATGTAAAAATATTTGTTACAACCATGTAAATGAAGACATGTTTCAAAGTTATATTATGGTTCTTTATTTGCAATATTCTGCACAAAAACAAGGTGCAAAGATTGGGAACAAACAGAATATTTAAAAATAATCCAGTTGTGCAAACTTAAAAATTGTATGCACCATATTATAGAGCTATGGTGGGGAATTATTTATTTGAACAACAGAATCATAACAGGAAACAATACATGCACAATACAATAATACAGTAATACAATAAAATGCACAATACAGTAATAGTAACAGACATAATAGTGAACAATGTAAAATGTAAACACACGATGCAATTTATATAACCTGCTCATTCTTTCATCACTTACTACAAAATAAGATAAATGTAAACAACTATATATAAATGTGCACAAGTATATAAATTCTATGTTGATGCAAACAGATAAAATAAAAAAAATACGCTAAATGTAAACTTAGCACAAAACAGTGCAAAAAAGGTACCATATTAAACTATGCTAAAGTGAAAACTACGTAAAAGGCACAATGGGTGCAAAAGTCAGGCCAGATCTGGCCCAGAAACGGCAATGAAACACAAATGCAACCATTTAAAAAGATTAAGGGCTTTTATAATAAAATTATTAAATATACTTTAATATAAATATGTATTAACAATGAACAAATACACTAAAATACAAACATTAAAGGGGTCATCGGATGCAAAGTTCACTTTTACATGTTGTTTGAACATTAATGTGTGTTGTCAGTGTATGTACAAATCTACCCTATAATGATAAAAATCTATCCAGTGGCTTTTAATGAATCTGTAAAAATAATATCCCCTTTTTCAAATCGAGCCATTCTCAGATGCCTGTCATTGTGGTGTCACACCCACAGAGTCCGCTCCCGCCATAGTTGATTGACATGAGCTTTTACCTCAGATCAGCTGTAACAGTCCGATTGTTTCAATGCCGGAGCAGGGATGTAAGTTAGACAAGAATATCTCTGATTGAGCGATTGAGGTGTTGTGTTGCTGGATGTAATAATGAACATAGTTCATAGTAAATTATACTTACTCTATTATTAAAAAAAATAAATAAATAAATTAAAAAAAAAACATCATACAGAAAACAGTGATGTCATGATCCAGGCTAATTTAGTTCATATCTAATGGTGTCAATGGAGTTAAGTCAATAATATTGCTGAATATTACGTTTCCCCAACCAAGCAAGCGAAAGGCAACACTAACAAGCAAACCAAACTCCATCAAAATCAGGATCAGTCAGGAAACTATTTCTCCTCTGGCCAAATGGACAAACATGGTGCGATTATTATACCAAGCTGCATCACAAATCAGATTTTGTATTGACATCATATACTTTTATCCAACTCCTTCTGTATGAAATTTGGAAAACGTCATGCCAGAAGGTGATGCTGGCCATAAGAGTCTATGCAGAGGTCTTGTCTGGTTCTTGTGGTCTTCGCAGAGGATCTGTGCCGTTGGCTGTCATGGTAATGAGGTCTTTACAGGGGATCCATCTCTAGGGCTTGTCTAATTGTCATGGCTGACATTCAGGGATGCATTGTGGTCATTCCTGGGTGCAGGTCCACCATCTGATCTGGATACGGACTGGAACCAGGACTATGGCAACCTCAGGATAAGAGTGAGACAGTACATAAGAAACTAATAAAAAAAATAGATGCCATTCTAATGTAACAAGTACATTGGGAGAAAAGTGTTGCCAGTTCTGGTTATCCTAACTGGTGCAGTATAATAATCCTTTAAGGGATCTGAAGTATAGCAATGTGATAGTGTTACGTGTATGTCTGGATAAAGAGATGGACCTTTAATCTGTATTTAAACTCACAGAGTGTGTCTGCCCTCTCTATCTGCTGCCAGTTGGATTTCAGCAGCACTTGCCATGTTTAACAGCTTTGAAATAAGGAAATACACATATAAATATATATTTTAAAGTAATTACAGCTTAAGCATTACAGGCTAGGACCAAGCCTAGAATCAACACATGATATTATATGTTTGCTAAATGTTGTTGCCAGGTTTCAGAAAACAGATTAGGCCTGTGTTACATTTTACAGCTTTCCGTTACCTACCGTGGTTTTCTGTTTTGATTCCATAGTAAACACTAAAAAAGACAGAATTTTAGTAAACAAAATAAAATATAATGAAATATAATATCATTAGCTAACATTACAGTGCATGGACACAGCTAATCATAATAAAATTGTGTAATAAAAAAATGACAATGTTATTCCAAAGAGAGTGTAGTCATTAACACTCAAATATCTCCAGGAACGAACACAAGATTGAACAGTAAGTAAATGAAATAACTTACCTTTCTGCAGGTGAAGGTAGGCCGTTCATCTTGAAAACTGTACCCGCCGAATTTGGACTAAATTTAATGTAAATGTATAAAAAGTCCACTTACAAACGTTACTGCCACTCATCAACGACAGTCCTCCTTAGGCTAGACTGGTCCACAGCCTTTGATATCGGAATGAGCCATAGTTAGCAACTGTTTGTTAATATTCTAACAATAAACTTTGTTTAATTTGCAAAATAAAGTGGTGGAGTGTAATGAAATGCATTCCTTATGTGTTTACATACAAATGTAAAGTACTTTTTTCCCCTCACAGGACATTACAAAAACATGGTCTTTTACATAAAGCTCTGTAACCAAAGGGAGCCCATAGCAAAGAGACCGCTTGCAATCGAGAAGTTCAAAGATCCCTCCACCGCAGATGCTTTTACCCTGGAATTGTACAACCACTTTGCCTCTCTTGAAGAGATGGCGAATGTAGAAAACCTCTGGGGAAACTTCAGAGATACCACCACAGAGTAACGTCAAAACATCATTGGAAGACGTAGAGGAAGACAGAAGGAACAGTTGATCCAAGATAGATTGTGGAAGTTAACCGATGAAAGAAAAGCTGTTAAGCTTAAAAGGGCTCAGGCAAAAAAAAGTGGACGAGAAGGAAGAAGGAAGCTGAAGATACACCAGGCTGGACAGATTGGTAAAGAAAAGCTGTTGGAAAGATAAGAAGGAATGCCTAGAACGTATAAGTGCCGAAATTACTCGAAAATCTTGTACCGCGTAGTCCATGAATTGACTGGAACAAAGAGCAACTCCAGCGTTCTGATCAAGGACAAAAATGGGAAGCTTTTGATCACCCAAGATGAACAGAATAAGAGGTGGAAGGAACATTTTGGGTAGCATTCAATCAACCAGACCCGACAGCCATGTATAACTTCGATGTGGAGGATGCCCAAGAGGAGCTTCAGGTGAACACTGGTGACATCACCACTGAGGAAGTGAAGAACGTGATCAAAAGCCTAAAGAACAACAAGGCGGCTGGCTTGGAGGAAAAAACGGCGGAGATCTTGAAGTATGGAGGGCTGTCCATGGCGGAGAAGCCAGCGTCACTCTTTAACAATGCTGGCAGAATGGTGAAGTCCCAGAGGACTGGGAAATTCCCAAGAAAAGCCCTATTCGGACAGAACTAGTTTTCTAAACTACTTTTGAGTTTCGATTCTTATCACCTGATATCTGCGATTGTCATGTATCAGTTTGGACGGGACTAACATCTCAGTGTTTATTACAGAGGTGGGAGGGTCTGTTTCGTACATCTGGGCATTGCAAAGATCACGCACTCATGCGTGCATTGCATATAGTCAGATTAATTACCATAGTATAAACAGTTTTACTACAAATACCATGGTGAAGCTGTATGGTTAGTATAGCAAAACAGTGGTTAATGTGTGGTTACTTAGTTTAAATATATTATTTTTATGTATCTGTAGTAAAGCAATGTTTAATTTCATAATATTGATAAATGTACATATGTAATTAAAATGCTATGTAACATTAATGAGTGCTGAAATGAATGTGAGTATTCTTACCTGACGGTGATATTACAACAGTTAACGTGATCTGGCTCTTGATTTTATTATTATTTTTTATTTCTTTGCCAGGAGGCAAACATAGCAAAGATACACACAGTAAGAGCATCTATGGTTATTCACAGTGGCCAAAACACACAAGAAAAAAAATCTTAGAGTGTACCAGCTGGCTAGGTATCACCCTTCTCTCTGTTCCTGAAAAGGCATTCTGTGTGGTTAGGGGTGTAACGATATGCCCAGGTCACGATACGGTACGCATCTCGATACTGGGTTCATGATACGACACGTATCACAATATTTTGAACAAAAAAAAAAGAAACTGAAATTCAAATAGCAGATTTATTTAAAAAACATTAACAAATTTCAGTATCTTTCTTTGTTGTACATACAAGATCACATTTCAAGGTTTAATAAAAAACCTCTGTATTCAAATTAACAACTAAATAAGTCTTTTTCGTCACTGAAAAAATTATGCTAAATTTAACATGAACTTAAAGATGCCCCAGACAGAACAACTTAAAGCAGTAAAAAAAAATTAAATGGTGTTCTGTTCAACATAAACACTAGTGTTTGTTTAGGTTACCTACAGTTATTTTTAGCATATCTACATTTGCAGGCAAAAGCTGCGATCTTTGAGCATTCACAATATCTCCTGTTGTAGAAAAAACATGTTCACTGGGAACAGACGTTACTGGAACTGTTAAGTAAGCCTGAGTATCAAGTTGATGGGCATTTTTGCGCACCTCTGTGCTCAAAAGAGTTGCCATCACGTTGGCACTTTGATGATAAGTGATGCGATCTCAAGCATCTTTTGCTTTTCCGTGAGCACAGCTGTGGCACTGCGGTGAAAGAAAGCCATGACTTTTCTCACGCAACCAAGTAATCGACTGACGTCAGGCACATTTAAACCTGCTTGCGACGCAAGATTCAATGTGTGTGCAAAACACTTAATATGCGGTGACAACCCGGCTTCTCTCACTGCCAACTCCATGTTGCGTGCGTTGTCAGTAACAACTGCAGTACCATGAGGAGCCCTTTCAAGCTATGGTAGACCCAGTGTGCGACTCAAAAAGCGGGCGAGTCTCAAGCACCAAACGTGATAAAAACACATGCGATGCTGTTGCAGAGTAGGTCCGTCGGCAGCTCAACCAATAGGATTAGACTGCCGTCTATGTGTGGTCTTTCTCCGATGCCTACGAAGAGCCCTCGATCAACACTTGAGGGAACAGCAAGTTTGCTTCCATGGCAGAAGGTCACACAGTGAACAAATCTTCATTCTCCGTAACATCTTTTGAACAGTGTGTAGAATATCATCATCTGTTAGCCATCAACTTCGTAGACTTCCAGAAAGCCTTTAACAGCATCCACCCTTTGGTGTCCCTTTGGTGGATCCTGCAGTTTATTATAAAATTACCAAATGTATTAACAATGAAAGAATACACTACAATGCAAACATTAACAGCACACTTTTAAACTATAAAATACCAAGTAAATTGTATTTTTTTAAAAAGAATGGAACATGAAAAATCAAAAACAGTGATGCCAGGATCCAGGCCAGTTCAGTTCATATCTAATGGTGTCAGTGTAGTCAAGTCAAGAACATTAAGTTTCTCCAGCCAAGCAAGCCAAAGGCAACACTGACAAGGAACCCAAACTACCATAATTGAGCTCACTGAAGAGGTTTTCATCAAATCAAATCAAATCAAATCACCTTTATTTATATACTGCCTTTAACAATACAGAATTGTGACAAGGTGGCTGTACAGTATTAAATAAGAAATAGTACATCAACAATGCAAAAGACAACAGTAAACACTCAATTTTCAGGTAAAGGTAGTTAATCAAATACAACAAAATAAAATACAATATTGTGTGAAGATAAAGTGAAGATAAAGTGTCCCCAACTAAGCAAGCCAGAGGCGACAGCGGCAAGGAACCAAAACTCCATCGGTGACAAATGGAGAAAAAAGCCTTGGGAGAAACCAGGCTCAGTCGGGGGGCCAGTTCTCCTCTGGCCAGACACAGAGGACTCGCCAGGTCTCGTGGTCCTGTGCCGACAGCCGTCTAGGTGACGAGGTATCACTGGGGATCCGTCTCTGGGGCTCATCTAGTCGATGTGGTCTCCGCTGACATTCAGTGCTGTAGAGGTCGTCTCTAGGTGCTGATCCACCATCTGGGCTGGGTACGGACTGGATCCGGAGGACTGCAATGACCATCTGATCTGGATACGGACTGGATCCGGTGGTTAAGGTGACCTCGGCATAAGAAAGAAACAGACTAATATTAGTGTAGATGCCATTCTTCTGATGATGCACTGAGTACATTGGATGTTACGGGAAGTGTTCCCGGTTCCGGTTGACCTAATTAGTGCAGCCTAACAATCCTTTAACGGATTTGAATAATAGAAATGTGTTAATGTGTTATGTGTAAGCAAGGTTAAAGAGATGGGTCTTTAATCTAGATTTAAACTGACAGAGTGTGTCTGCGTCCCGAACAGTGTTGGGTAGATTGTTCCAAAGTTTGGGTGCTAAATAAGAAAATGATCTGCCGTCCGCGGTTGATTTGGATATTCTAGGTATTATCAAATTGCCAGAGTTTTGAGAATGCAATGGACGTGAGGGACTATAATGCGATAAGAGCTCGCTCAGGTACTGAGGAGCTAAACCATACAGGGCTTTATAAGTAATTAGCAGGATTTTAAAATCTATACGATGTTTAATAGGGAGCCAGTGCAGTGTTGACAGAACCGGGCTAATATGATCATACTTTTTGGTTCTAGTAAGAACTCTAGCTGCTGCATTTTGGACCAGCTGGAGTTTGTTTATTAAGCGAGCAAAACAACCACCCAATAAAGCATTACAATAATCTAATCTTGAGGTCATAAACGCATGAATTAATGTGTCAGCATTTGACATTGAGAGCATAGGTCGTAATTTAGATATATTTTTGAGATGGAAAAATGCAGTTTTGCAAATACTAGAGATGTGGTTTTCAAAGGAAAGATTGCCATCAAATAGCACACCTAGGTTCCTAACTGATGACAAAGAATTGACAGAACAGCCATCAAGTATTAGACAGTGTTTTAGGTTATTACACGCTGAGGTTTTAGGTCCAATAATTAACACCTCTGTTTTTTCAGAATTTAGCAGTATGAAATTACTTGTCATCCAATTTTTTAACTCAACTACACAATCAGTTAGTTTATCAAATTGGTATGTTTTGCCGGGCCGCAAAGAAATATAGAGCTGAGTATCATCAGCATAGCAGTGAAAGCTGACACCATATTTCCTGATGATATCACCCAAGGGTAACATGTAAATTGTAAAAAGTAATGGCCCTAGCACTGAGCCTTGTGGTACTCCATACTGCACTTGTGATCGATATGATACCTCTTCATTTACTGCCATGAACGGATAGCGGTCAGATAAGTACGATTTGAACCATGCCAATGCACTACCACTAATGCCAACATAATTTTCAAGTCTGTTCAAGAGAATGTTGTGGTCGACCGTATCAAACGCAGCACTAAGATCCAGTAGCACTAACAGAGAGATACAACCACGATCGGATGATAGGAGCAGATCATTTGTAACTCTAATAAGAGCAGTCTCAGTACTATGTTACGGTCTAAAACCTGACTGGAAATCCTCACAGATATCATTTTTCTGTAGGAAGGAAGATAATTGTGAGGATACAACCTTTTCTAGTATCTTCGACAGAAATGGGAGATTCGAGATAGGTCTGTAATTAATTAATTCGTTGGGGTCAAGTTGTGGTTTTTTAATGAGAGGCTTAATAGCAGCCAGTTTGAAGGTTTTGGGCACATATCCTAATGACTGTGATGAATTAATAATATTTAGCAGAGGATCTATGAGATCTGGAAGCAAGTATTTTAGTAGCCTAGATGGAATAGGGTCTAACATACAAGTTGTTCGTTTAGATGCTTTAACAAGTTTATACAATTCATCCTGACCTATAGTAGAGAATGAGTGGAACTGTTCCCCAGGAGATCTATAGCACATCTGATGCGATACTGTAATTGATGGCTGCATGGTGACAATTTTGTCTCTAATAGTATCAATCTTGGAAGTAAAGTAGTTCATAAAGTCATTACTGCTCTGCTGATGGGCATAGTCAGTGCCTACTGGTTCTTTATTTTTTGTTAACTTAGCCACTGTATTGAATAAATACCTAGGGTTATGTTTGTTATGTTCTAAAAGAGTCGAAAAGTAATCAGATCTTGACGATTTTAATGCTTTCCTATACGATAGGGTACATTCACGCCAAGCAGTACGAAAAACCTCTAATTTTGTTTTCCTCCAGCTGCGCTCCATTTTCCGGGCTGCTCTCTTTAGGGCGCGAGTGTGCTCGTTATACCACGGGGTCGGACTGTTTTCCTTAATCTTTCTTAGGCGCAGAGGAGCGACCGTATCTAGAGTCCTGGAAAAGAGAGAGTCAATAGTTTCTGTTACATCATCAAGTTTTTCTGAGCTATTGGACATGCTGAGGAATTCAGATAAGTCAGGAAGATTACTCAGAAAGCAGTCTTTTGTAGCAGAAGTGATGGTTCTACCATACTTGTAATAAGGAGTTGAATTTACAGTTTTAGTCATCTGGAGTATACACGAGACTAGATAATGATCAGAGATATCATCACTTTGCTTTAGAATCTCAACGGCATTGACATCAATTCCATGTGACAGTATTAAGTCTAGAGTATGATTTCGAAAGTGAGTGGGACCTGACACGTGTTGTCTAACTCCAATAGAATTTAAAATGTCTGTAAATGCTGCTCCCAGTGCATCGATTTCATTATCGACATGGATATTAAAGTCACCTACTATTAAGACCTTATCTGTAGCTAACACCAGCTCAGATATAAAATTAGCGAATTCTTTAAGAAAATCTGTATGGTGCCCTGGTGGCCTGTATACAGTAGCAAGTACAAACGTCATGGGGGATTTATCATTAACACTTGTGGATAATGTTACATGAAGCACCATTACTTCAAACGAGTTATACTTGAAGCCCACTCTCTGAGAAACACTGAAAATATTGCTATAAATTGTAGAAATACCACCCCCTTTACCTTTTAGACGTGGCTCATGTTTATAACAGTAATCATGAGGGGTAGACTCGTTTAAGATAATGTAATCATCTGATTTTAGCCAGGTTTCTGTCAAACATAGCACATCTAGGTTATAATCAATGATCATATCATTTACAAAAAGTGCTTTTGTAGAGAGGGACCTGATATTCAAAAGGCCAAGTTTGATCAATTGTTTCTCTGTATTATGTACATTTTTTATTTGTTGAACGTTGATTAGATTGTTACTCTTAAATTGGTTTGGACGTCTTTTGTATTGTCTAGCTCGGGGAACAGACAGAGTCTCTATAGCATGATATCTAGGTGAAAGGGTCTCTATGTGCTGAGAATTAACTGATTTCGGTGACGTGAGGCGGCTAGCAGACGGTCGGATTAGCCAGTCTGTCTGCTTCCTGACCTGGGCCCCAGTTAGTCAAGTGCAAACTCTAAGACTATATGCCATATTACTAGAGAGAAGAGCGGCACCACCCCTGGAGGCATGAAGACCATCTCTTTTCAACAGGTCAGGTCTGCCCCAAAAACTTGTCCAGTTGTCTATGAAACCTGTTATTCTGCGGGCACCACTTAGACATCCAGCCATTTAGTGATGACAGTCTGCTATGTATCTCGTCACCATGATACGCAGGGAGGGGACCAGAGCAAATTACAGTGTCTGACATGGTACTTGCAAGTTCACACACCTCTTTAACATTATTTTTAGTGATATCCGACTGGTGAAGTCGAACATCATTAGTGCCGACGTGAATAACAATCTTACTGAATTGACGTTTAGCATTAGCCAGCACTTTTAAATTTGCCAAGATGTCAGGCGCTCTGGCTCCCGGTAAACATTGGACTATGGTGGCTGGTGTCTCTATTTTCACGTTCCGTACAATAGAATCGCCAATAACTAGTGCACTTTGATCAGGTTTCTCAGTGGGTGCTTCACTGAGTGGGGAGAACCTGTTTGATGTTCTGATCAGAACGGAAGAGCGGTGTTTTGACCCGCAACTATGCCGTCTCACAGTCACCCAGTTGCCCTGTTGCAAAGGCGAAGTTACCGGAACCGAACAATGTACGGGACTTCCTGAGATAGTCGCATCCAAAGCCGTATCTGAGGCCTTCACATTCTTACTATCCTCGATTAAAGTTTGGATGCGTGTCTCTAGTTCTGAAATCTTCTCTATCAGCCTAACTATTTCCCTGCATTTATCACATGTGAATCCCTCACTGCCGACAGAGATTGATAAACTATACATATGACAGGTGATGCAGGTTACCAGGAAAGGAGAAGAAGCCATTACTCACCGTAGTTGTAGAATGCTTTCAACTCACCACTGTTGTTTGATGAACTTGTGAAGAAAAAGCAGGGGGAGAAAGCAACAACGGTTGTAGAGGCGGATAGAAAAAGTAAAAGTGAATGGAAAGCTAACCGGCTAACACACTGCAGGCACGCTGCACTCGCGGTTGTAGAATAAATACAAGCGATCAACGAGAGCGAGGGGAAAAAAGAAAAGCGATAGTAGACGTGAATAGAGACGTGAGTGGGAACGCAAATGACAGGCTAACCGGCAAACGGAATGCTAACGCACAGCACGGCGTTGCACTCGCGGTTATAGAATAAAAGCGAAACGATCAGATTAGTTTGATGGATAATATCAGAAATCTGGTAGGAAAAAGCTATATCTTATCTAGCGAAACGATCAGTCATTTTTTTTGAAAAATAAAAATTCAATTAAGCACAAAAGCTTGTGTAGCACACGCTCTGAGATGCGCGTCCACGATGCTACAAAAACATCCGAGTAGTCTCTCTCTCAGCTATAGGACCTGCAAAGCTGTGCACCACGTCACATTCTTCCTCTGAGGTTAATACTGGCATATCCCTCTCGGCGCATCTTCTTACAGAAAAGTAGCCGAGATGAACATGATGAATATTCCTGTTTGTTTTCAGAGTTGATGTGGGTGTTTACCTACATGTCCGCTCATCTCACATGGATGTTTAAAATTTGAAAAGCAGAGCTGCTCGTGACTCATTAGAAATAATAAGTTTAGACAGGAAAAACTGGTGCTCGCAGTGGTATACAAACTACTTTTATTAGAGAATATTTGTTTTCGACGTGACTTACTTCATTTAAAAGTAGACATTTTTCAAGCTTTCTGTACATATTATTTCTCATGTCAATGAGGCAGGTATTCACTGAGATTCAAGTTGTTTTATTTACATGTCTGAAAAGAGATGACAGGCTGAGAGAGCAGAGAGCACGCCCTGTTTATTTTCTTTACAAAAGCACATTGTTATGTTGTTATTATGATTATGCACAAATAAAAGTAGACTGCAGTTTCAAACAATATAACGTGATATTTAGCCCCTGGAAGGCGTCTTGCAATTGTCCCACAGCAACATTAAAATAGTGTAGATTACTGTACAATGTTTTATTCATTTAAAATATTTAATATTGGGGGAGTCCAAGTTATTTGACATTTGAACATTTTTTTTTAAGTAACACAATAGTTACTTTCTGTAGTAAGTAGTTACTTTTATAATGATGTATCTCAGTTGCTAACTCAGTTACTACTTGTGAGAAGTAACTAATAACTATAACTAAATACTTTTTTAAAGTAACATGCCAAACACTGAATATATATACTTGTATAAAGTTTTTCAACAAAAAACATACCTTCACTTTTACTCTTCATACCTTATGTACATTACAGTATGCAAGATAATACTTTTACTTTAAAATGCATGCAGTTTTTCCTCAATGTATTATTACTGAAAGTACTTTACTAAAGAAAGTCAATATTTTTTCCAGGCATTACTTAGACGTGTCATAGCTCTACACATGTAGTCCTTCAATTCTTGCCCTAAATCAGACCACACCCCTGTACTGCAGGATAAACCTGAATGTCCCAGTGCTGGACAGTGGGAATATGCGCTTGTGAAGCTGTAGACTTGTAGCAAGGTCTACTGTGGGTGTTAATGTCCAAAAACAGAGAAAACAAACAAAAAAAATGATGGCTTAACCCGCAATTTTTTTCTTCAGTGTAAACTGGTGTTTTATTTACACGTGCACCAATAATCCAGCAGTCCAGCAGTGTAGATATTTACAAGTGCTCAGTCCAAACCAATATATATACACAACAAAAAAAAGTACCAAAATAACCCAAAAAATAAAGCAAATAAAAGAAATATAAATATTTACAGACTTTCCACTTGTACCTACTAATATACAGAGGATTTTTTTTTTTTTTTAGCTCACGGCACTTTGTTAACAAGTATTGAGTGAAGTCTAACGCCAGATTTTAAAGGCTAGACTCCGCCCATTTTTGGGCACGACCATTAACAGGTAAGTTACACCAGTTATTATTTAAACCAACCACTTTAAGATTTATACCATAATATACATTGTAAAACACATCAACATTATAATTCCAACCGCCATAAAATGGCCATACAAGTTACTACAATTCTATCTCTTTTTACAGATAGAGAGATTTGGGTACCCCACAAAACAAATGAACATGGTTTCACCGGGTCATTCGACTGTTGCGCTGGCAAGACGCCAACCGATGACGTCAAAAGCGATCCCCCACCGCAAGCTCCGGTTCGCCAGCACAGCGTCTAGTAACCCGGTTACAACAACATGTAACAAACGAATAAAACAAAACAGTACATAAAGTTTATGTGTGATTAATCCGGATGACTGTATGATGACTGAGGGAACAAATGGAGTGTGGATGACTACCCAGCTAGCGTGTGCACCCACTATGCTGAGCCGCTTAAACCGGGACGGGAAGGGAGAGTAATGAAGGTATGTGTGTGTGCGCGTGTACATGAGAGCGCCAGCGCTGCCGTCTGCAGTGGTAAAGAAAAATCACTTCTTTACAGCGCTCAAACACTCTTTAGACCATCCCAGGTCATTTCAGATGATGTCCCACTGGCAGAGGCTGTGCCAGGCTCTCTATTATGGCAATTATGTTGTAATTAGTTGTAAAAGTACTTTTAGCATAGAATAAATTATTTTCATTCACAAAAAGGAGAAAGAGAGAGAGAGCAAAAAAAAAGAATAGAACAACATTTACAAATTATAACTTGCTTTGCAAAAATAAAGTTTCCAGAACCACTACTTGTCTTTTTATTAGTTAAATAATTACTTATAATACAAAAAAATAAACCAATGCACATCAATTACTTTTATTTACAAATAACTTAAATTACTAAAGTAATGTACAGAACCACTTCATTTCGTTTTTAAATTTCCCAGCAGCCCCATTTTCTCCAGAACTGTCCTAAAAAAAAGATGACAACATGTATGCGAAGAAAATTTCTTATCTTATTTTGTTTTTGTTTTTATCTTCCTTTTAAGGGTAAAGTTCACCTAAAAATGAAAACTCTGTCATTAATTACTCACCCTCAAGCCATTTCAAGACTCGTCCCAGAGAGACTTCCATCCCGTAAGACTTCCATTCATCCACAGAACACAAATTAAGATATTTTTCACTAAATCCAATAGCTTTTTGATCCTCCATAGACAGCAACGCAAGTGAAATGTTCCCAGGCCCAGAAACAAAGTAAGGACAGCATGTGCAGTGGAAAGCACATGTATGCATTGTGGTACTCTCATTAATGGTGGATGACGTGATTTGGAGAAGAATCAGTCACAAGTACACAGTCAAAGTATTCTCAAATCTACCAACCAAATTATGGTTGAACCACTGATGGACTGTTTTACTGATGTCCTTACTTAATTTCTGGGCCTTAATTTCAAGCTCAGACTTGAGTCTGAGTCCAAGACCGAGCACCTTCTCAATATAGAATGCTGGTCTTCACGTCTTGAGTTTCCTACACATCATAATGTTATTACACAATTCCTGTCTGTAAAAATCCTCACACACTGATGATATATAACAGTTCTCTCCAATTAATCCTCACGTGTTGATCAAGTTTGTGTTGAATATTTGCAGCATAATTTTCTAATGTGCTTGTTAAGGTTTCCTTTTTGAGTAAAACTTTTTCCACACTGTTGGCAGGTAAAGGGATTCTCTCCAGTGTGAACTCCAATGTGGGCTTTAAGGCTTCCATGTTCATTGAAAGTCTCTCCACACTGAGGGCATAGATAACCTTTTTTTCCAGTGTGAGTTTTCATGTGCCTGGTAAATTTTCCTTTTCGGTTGAAACCTTTTCCACATTGACGGCACACATAATGGTTAGCTCCAGTGTGAATTCTCATGTGTCTATTAAAGAATCCTTTTTTATTAAAGCTCATTCCACACTGTTGGCAGATAAAATGACCCCCTCTAGTGTGAATTTTCATATGCGCTTTAAGGTATTCATGTTGATCGAAATTCTTTCCACACTCAGGGCAGGTGTAACGCTTGTCTCCAGTGTGAATTCTCATGTGCTTGTTAAGGTTTACCTTTAGAGTAAAACTCTTTCCACACAGTTGACAAGTGAAAGGGCTCTCCCCAGTGTGAACTCTCCTGTGGTCATTAAGGTTTGCTTTTCTATTGAATAGTTTTCCACAATGTTTGCAGATAAAAAACTCCACTGCAGAGTGAATTTTCATGTGCCTGTTAAGGTTTCCTACATGAGTGAAACTGACCCCGCACTGTTCACAGGTGAAAGGCTTCTCTCCAGTGTGACTTCTCATGTGCACTTCAAGGTATCCATTTCGATCAAAACTCCTTCCACACTCAGTGCAGGTGTAAGGCTTGTCTTCAGTGTGAACTCTCATGTGCATGTTAAGGTCTCCTTTTTTATCGAACCCTTTTCCACACTGTTGGCAGGTCAAACGCTTCTCTCCAGTGTGAACTCTCATGCATTTTAAAGGTCTCCTTTTTTAGAACCCTTTTCCACACTGTTGGCAGGTCAAACGCTTCTCTCCAGTGTGAACTCTCATGCATTTTAAGGTCTCCTTTTTATCGAACCCTTTTCCACACTGTTGGCAGGTCAAACGTTTCTCTCCAGTGTGAACTCTCATGTGCATGTTAAGGTCTCCTTTTTTATCGAACCCTTTTCCACACTGTTGGCAGGTCAAACGCTTCTCTCCAGTGTGAACTCTCATATGGACTTCAAGGTTTTTATGTTCACTGATGGTGGAACAACGTTCAGTTTCTGTTTCATGAGCTGCTTTCCGTGAGAAAGTCTCTTTAGTCTGTGGCCGACTAAAAGAATCTTCTCCGGTTATGAAATTATAAGTCTCATTTCGTTCTTTCTCTTCCGTTTCATTCGGTACTATGCACTCCTCTTTCAGTGGCATGAGGTCTATGGTGAAAAAAAGGTAAACGAAAGTTAGCCCAGTCAAACAGAACAAAGAAACACATCAAAACATTTACCAACCTGTATGTTAGACAATATATGCACTAATCTATTAAAGGGGTTATCGGATGCCCATTTTCCACAAGTTGATATGATTCTTTAGGGTCTTAATGAAAAGTCTCTAATATACTTTGATTAAAAATTCTCAATGATTTTGTAAAACAACACCCTTTTTACCTTGTCAAAATCAGCTCTGCAAAAATCATCTCATTCTAAGGGGTTGTTCCAATTAAATGCAAATGAGCTCTGTTCACCCCGCCCCTCTCTTCTCACTGTGGAAAGACGGTTTTGTTTACATTAGCCGCATTTAGCCGGTAAACTTCCTAACTACCACGTTATATCTCTTCCGGCTTTGCTACTGTTCGGACGCTTTTGCTTACTGCTCCGTGCTTTGCTCTCTGTTTATATACTTTTCTCAGACTTTTCTAAGATTTTAACCTCAGCAGATCAGCACAGTGCTTAAACAACACATTTTTGGCACAAACACTAAATTAAAAACTTTTCGTAAGTGGAATAATACTACGAAAAAGGAGACTCTTTGCCTCCCACTGCCAGCAGTTTACATTCCGGAGACGGGAAAACACAGCTGCCTACTTTCAACAGACGAGAAAGAAAATGCCTCTTCAGCCTCTTCTGGAATCTACTTGCTGCACAAACTGCCACAGACTTCTACAAAGGATTGTGATTCTTGAAACAAAGTTACTTGCTGGACTTCCAAAACAGGCGGAACACTCAGCAGACCGTCATCACGGACCCCCTCAGCATACAGCCGGTGAGTCCCGTGAACCCAGTGAATCTCAACAGTTTATAAGTGTAGAGGAACAAGCCAAAACTGATCAACACACTAATCGATGGCACAAACAGGGAGCGAGACCCAAAGGCACTCGAGACATCAGATTGTCACGAGTGTCTCGTATTGCTGCGGTAACATCCTCTACCCCGGATATGGCTATGACAAGGCTTGCAAAAACTGGTATTTTACCACCTCCTATACAGCTTGAGAACAGATTTGAAGCACTAATGAATGTGGATGAAGAATCCCCAAATGTGATTGAACATGGATCCTATGTGCCAGCAGCTAACATCTCTACTAACAGGCGCTCAAGGTCGAACAGACAGCGGCATTCAGCTCAGAGCGCAGCCGAGCCCAGGACTCTGATACTGGGTGACTCCATTATCAGAAATATCAGTAGCAGGACTACAACTATATGCTGCTTTCCTCAAGCAACCGTCTCTGATGTGAACAGGGAACTTCGGAACATCCTAATAAAGCACAAGACTGCAAATCGAATCACCATCCATGTGGGGAAGAATGATATTCGGAAAGAGCAGTCAGAACTCTTGAAAAAGGACTTCAGTGAACTCATTGAAACACTTAGAAGACTGGAAGTTCAGCCATTTATCAGTGGACCACTCCCAGCAAGGGGAACTAACATGTTTTCACGGTTGCTCGGGCTGAATACATGGCTACAAAGAACCTGTAGTCTAAAAGGAGTCAACTTCATTGACAACTTCAATCTTTTCTGGGGCCATAGACAACTGTTTAAACTGAATGGGCTCCACCCAAACAAACTTGGTGCAAGAGTGCTAAAGGACAACATCTATTTTTCACTCCGTCATCCTTCAGTAGAGTGTCCAGGTGTGTGTGTGCCTTTCATGTTAGATGGACTGGCACAAAGTATGAGTGACCACAGGACTTCAAATCATCTTCAGAGTCGTCATGTGGTCGACACATCCCACAAGGACACCGACAATGCCACACAGCCACAACAAACACTGCTCATGGACACCATCCCGGCTGAGCCCTGCCCACAGAGCTCATCACAGACAGACTGTGACGTACTACAACAGCTCCAAGACTCAGCACCGAAGGACGACTTTCTGATAAACAGCCAGGAAAGCCAGGACAACATATTTCAGCCACTGGAAACACCACAGCCAGAGCCCCGCTCACCAGACACATTATCCCTCTCCTCCAGCATCTCCACTTCTGAGCTTCTCACAGAAAATGGGGGAACTGGTATATGCTAGAACCAGACTCTCCCACTCTTTTGCTGCAAGCCCCCAGATATCAACTAAAAAACGGCGGGCACCACAACCACCAAAGCCTGTGGGCCCAGCTCGCCCTCCTCCTCCTTCGAGAGCTCTCCGGCCGCTGCCACAATGCCAGGGCCCAAACCCTCCTCCACCTGCTGTAGGTGAACCAAAAACAACTGATAACAACTCTCAGTGATATGTGTCGGGTCCCCGCTACGATAGCAGCAACACTCAGGAATGTTTACATAACAAGCGGGAACCCAGTGTGCCTGTAACTTTCTCTATCTCTGTTTTATCACGTGATAGAAAGTGTAAGGCCTTCTCAACCCGTACAGCTGACCCATCTAATCTGCGGCCTATTGGGTATCAAACTAAGACTGCTCTAGAGACAAAAAGTAATGGCATCAAGTTAGCATTTTTAAACATTCGCTCACTAAAAAATAAATCATTTCTGATCAATGACTTAATAACCACATACAACCTGTATTTTATGTTTCTAATTGAAACATGGCTTGAAGACAGCTGCAGTGCCACAGTCCTCAATGAAATAGCCCCACCTAACTTTACTTTCATGAGTGTCTGCAGAGCTGTTAGGAGAGGTGGAGGTGTAGCTGCTCTATTTATAGATGTCTATTGTAATAAATTTCGCTTTCGCCAACCTAGGGATGCCAATTAAGGCAGTGAATTTAGCTTTCGCCAACCTAGGGAGGTGAAATACGGTAGTAATGGGTACTCATGTCACAGCTGACGTTAAGATTCTTGGATCACGTGTCAATTAATGTGTAGTTATGAGTACATCACATAAGAAAGATTGGTGGGATCTCTAACTTGTAGAACCTCTTCTGTATTATCAACACAAGGAAGACACAAGTTGTAATAAAATAAATTTTATTAACAAGATAGACAAGAGTAATCAACAACTACTAAATGAATACCATAAATGAAGAAGGAATAAAGTGCATAAGATGCATAAAAAGCTAGTGATTATGTTGGGAGTTGCTATATCAGAGCTACGTTATCTGGAAAGATAAACTGTTGCTACTCTGAAACAAATAAGGTGAATAACCTTTCTATGCATCAAACAAATATGTGTAATTTGTTATCAACTGCAATCAGCTATATAACACCTAATGTAACTTAGAAAATCATATACTGATAATATACAACAATGCCAAGGTCTCTGGAAGAGGTTTGGAAGTGATGAAGCGCTGTAGGATGCTGATCTCCTGGAGCACCAAGGGTCCTAAGATCTGGAACACGCAGATGTGGCCCTGGAGTAGGTGCTGAAGGTCCTAAGCTTCGAACACGCAAGCAAAAGTACCTGAAGTGAAGGTTTGCTCGCCGGAGCTTAACCTTGTTGCAAATGTCTGTGTCTTCTGCCTCTCTGGGCTAGAGACTCTGGGTACGATCTCTCTGGGTCATATCTGTTGCTGCCTCACAAGCTGGAGACTTGGACTTGGTATCTGTTGTTGTCTCACCTTTGCAGGCCAGAGACTCAGAACGTTGGTTGTCCTGTTGCAGTCTCTTCCCTTAACGGACGGCAGACTCAGAACTTGTGTGTTTCCTCGACCAGCCGCAGACTCAGAACAGAGGTTTGTTCTGTTGGTGTCTGTTCCTTCACAGGTCTCTCAGACTCAGAACTGAGGTTGATCTGCTATCGTCTCACCGGATGGGAGACTCAGAACGAAGGTGATCTGTTTCTATCTCATCCCTTACAGGACTTAGACTCAGAACTGTGTATCCTGTTATAGTCCCTTCCCTCGCGGGTAGCAGACTCAGAACAGAGGTTTGTTCTGTTGGTGTCTTTTCCTTCACAGGTAGCAGACTCAGAACAAGGAGTGTCTTTTGAAAGGGTACCTTTATCCCTTTCCAATGAGGAGGAGATTGCAATTTGGCGCTTCTCCATTTCCATGCTGTGATTGGCTGGTTCCATCAGAGTGGGGGGACACGTGGTGGCCCACCCTTCTGTCCTTGTAGCGTTTGGACCAATCAGACATACATTAATTGTTACATTTAACAAATAGTCTTTAAACACAACAGGCCAGCTACATGCTGGAGCTCTGGAGACAACCGCCCCAAAGCAACTAACACCCCAAAAGGGCTCAGTTGCCAGGACAACGATCTGATATCACAGGTTTTATTGCCTCAAGGAATGCAAACGGAGCACACTACATTTCTCTATAGGAAAGACACAATGCCTATAGAAATGGACTCTTTCCTATTCATTCACAGACAAACCTTTCTTTGACCTTCCTATTACACATAGCCCAGGTCATTGTGTACAGTAGTAGTATAACCCACCTATATCATGCTTGGACTCTTTGAGTTCGTATTTTAATGATCTAAAAGATGGTGTAAATTAGATGTTGATACCTTTGCAACATGTTAGTGTTTTAAGAAACCTTAGTAGTTTTTGCATCAACACCCAATCGAATTACATATGCAAATTACCATGCTCACAGACAAAGAGTCATAAACTTTCTCTCCAAAGGTGAAAGTTACCATTGGTTCATGGACCTCCTGGAGGCACAGCCTCCAGAGAGTTTAAAGGCATCGACCCCTCTCTCTTCTCTCTCTCTTCTCTCTTCTTCACTCGTCTGCAACATCTTCCGATTGCTGCCCGTGTGGAGGAACCCACGGGGAGCCGGAGCCGGCACAGGGCGTGCCCGGCGGGCCCGACAGGCCCAACATACAGAGCTGTGGCTCTCGACCACAAAGAACCAGACAGTTCGACTTAACCCTGGAATTCAGCTTCATGACTCGCCTCAGTCAGTCAGTGGTTCTTGGAGAACCTAAGAAGATGAGCTAGAACTCTTCAGGACTTCCCTAAGCGTGCGCCAGGCCTTGCGGCCTTGTCTTTCCATTCCCCAAAGATCACAGGACTTCAGCTGGGTCCCTCTCAGCTCTTGGTTCTTCTTCACTTTTCACATGGGATGAAACTCCCAGTCACCATTGAGTCAGAACATCTTTGGAGTTCATCACTCTTCGGACCCAGAAGAACGTGATCACGATTCCAAAACCACCACTGCTCCAACCATCAAGACCTTCACCAGAGACTGCATTTGGACACTTGTTCAACGACCAAGGCAATGCAAGTATCGTACATTTAACTAAACAAACAAAGGTTTAGTATAAGCTGTAGACAGCACTGATGGTTTCACAGCAGGTGGTTAACTGACTCTTTTCATAGCTTCATTCTCTTGTCTCTCTCTAACTGCTTCTCACTGACCATTCCCCCATGTATGAGTGATTTCATGTTTGTTTGTTTAGATTAGTTATGTGTTAGTCCTTCGTTAATAAACTATTGTGCACAAATTACATGAGTTTTGATTCTGATTCTGCTTTGCAAATTAATGTCCCTTTACGATTCTGATTCGAGCTACTTGCTCTAATGCAATAGTACTTTAAGAAAGTTATTTTCTGTGGCCAAGAAAATATCATTTCTTAGAGTTGATATAAAGATTATACTGAATGTTCGCTGAGCTAACAGATTAGTTGATGGAAAATTGATTCTGCTACAGTTACTACTGGCAGCTGATATAAGTAATTGTAATTAATCATAATTAATTGTAATTATTTATATACATTTCCCTTTGAGCTAAATTCGCAACAACATTTTATGACTTTTTATGACTCCGCGGAAACCCTGTTAAAGTTACAAATAAACTAGTTTTTGCATCTGATTGTGACTACACTAGTGATGTTAGATCAGTGGTGTAGCATTATCTTCATAATTTCAAAATAAAAATGTGTTTGACCATAAAGTAAAACAGAACTGAATACAATTAATTTGTACTTCATTGGGGTTGAGATAGTTGTGAATTAGATCAAGTAATACTGAGTGAACAACAATTTTTGTATTATACCTCACCTCTAGGCAGTAGTCCAATTGTAAAATAATTTCAGGGGGGAAGGTGTGGTCAGTTTCTTTGATGGGGCAGAGGGAACCTGTAGCTAAATTTTACACAATGATCACAAAATGTGTCCTATTTTAAAAGAGTTTTATTTTATGAAAAATCAGCTTTATTAAAATAACTATTATTTATAAGCTGTTTTCATTCTGGGGTCTGAGATGGAGATATATTTGGTCAATAATTGAACATTAAATTTTGCTAAATGTGTTTTTGTTCTGGCACCTTAGTGCCAGACTGACAAGCTACACAAAATCGTGTTCAAAATCCAAAGAAATTCATCTGCGATTATAAATGCAATATTGCGTAGCTTTTCAGTGATTTACGGCTCTGTGTAGTGTTGTCATGATACCAAAATTTTGACTTTGATACGATACCTGACTACAATATCATGATACTACTACAGAACCGATACTACGAAAAAAACAAAACAGGATAAGTAATTGAATAACAGATGATCCAAATGAAGACAAATTATTTTATCTATTAAAACAAGCATTTCATCCCCCGTTTAAAAAAAATATAATAATAATAATAATAATCACATGCAAGTAGTGTTGTTTTTGGCGGCCTGTTTTAATTTTAGTTTTAGTCTAGTCTTTGTGTGAAGCTGTCATTTTAGTTTTTATTAATTTTAGTCACATTCATACTCTTTTTAGTCTAGTCAAGTTTCAGTCGACTAAAAGTCTGAGCATTTTAGTCTTATTTTAGTCAGAATTATCCATGACTATTTTCGTCTAGTTTTAGTCGACGAAAACTGATGACATTTAGTCTAGTTTTAATCAGTGAAAATTCTATTTTAGTCTGACAAAACTAGCTACAGTATTTGACCAACAAGCAATGCTTAGCAGCGTTGGGCAAGTTACTTCCAAAATGTAATACATTATATATTACAAGTTACTGTCTTTTAAAAAGAATTAGTTACATTACAATATTACTGTCTCTGAATTGTAATGCGTTACACTGCTTTTGAGTTACTTTCACCAAAATATCCACAGAAGTATGACTAGGCATTATAAAATACCAAAATGTAGTTTATTGCAGCTCATTATGCATCCAGTGGAGGGTAATGAGGTAGGTCCATATAACATAAAATTATAAAATCATATTTAGATAGGCTACCAGTATGTAGGTCTAAATTAACGTTATGGTTTAGGTTAAACACAGATAAGCACAAAATTATTACATTTATAAATAATGCCGGTAAATAAAGTGAAATGTTGTAATGTACAAACAATAAACACAATACCTAACCTATAGACTACTTTGAACGGTTTTCGGAACAAAACAAGAATAAAATATATAAGTTGCTAAACAAGCCAAGACAAATTAGGCTAATTTAAAGCGAAACTGAAAGCAAACGCGTTGTTCTCACGCACCCTACCTCTCTCATTCGGCATGAACCCAATTAAATGTGTCCATATTCGCGATTTGAATTTTGAATGCTGAACTATTATTTATTAGTAAACCAAGCTTTATACTTAGTGCGCGTAAAAACATCCTCACATTAGCAAATATGTGTTTGGCCCGAAACACTCGTTTTTTTTTTCCGTGAAATTTTGATGAGCATAACTTTGTTGTTGTAACTTGCGTTACTGAGATTGTAACGAGTAATCGTATTACCCAAATTTCATTAGCAATGCATTATATTACTATTAGTAAACAAAACAAAATAACGTTATGACTTTTCGTTTCGTCTCGTTTTGATCAACGAAAATGAAGAGACATTTTAGCAGTTTTTATTTTGTAAACCACATTTAGTCTCGTTTTTATTTGTCAACGATATCGCATTATACATTTAATTATAGTCATTGTCACATGACCAGCATTTACGTTGCATCTCGTCTCGTTTTCGTCACGTGATAAAGGTTCGTTGACAACAATATTTAGTCAATAATTTTTCTTGACGAAAGCAACACTACATGCAAGTGTCACTACACAGGATAATGGTGAACAACTACTGAGTCTACAGGTGTGTAGAGATCTTTGCTATATTGGTAAGTTAGCTTAAAGGATAAAGCCAAATCTTATTTCATGATATAGTCATTTTATTTCACAGCAAAAATGTGTATCATGATAGTAATTCTGTTATTTTATCTTTGTTATTAATAATAAGAACCTAGATGCAAGTAACAAACTGAAGGACAACTACAATAAAGACACAGAAGACACAAGTGAAATAAAGACACAAGTGAAATAAAGAGGAACCTATGAAATCTGTTTTATTTTTTCCTAAATTCCATTTTAATTTTTGTAGACTATTTTAATGGTTACAAAAATATTTATCAAAAAAAAGCATATCTAATTAATTGAAATCATGAAACTTGCAGAATTTAACAGTAACTTATTAAAAGTTTAGTAGTAAATTACATGTTTTTAAAGCCCTATGAAATATATTTGATTATTTTTCTCAAATTCAGCTTTATTTGTGAATCTCTGGTTTCCATTAATTTTCTGGATTTTATTTTAATTGTTTCGTTACATTTTAATAATCAAAAGCATGTCTGATGAATTTATAAAGGATAATTAGATTTGATAAAGAATTCATTTATTATAGGCCATTTTTTTTTTGTTTTTTTCTTCCACTGTGTTGTGTATTTACAATTTTCTGGTAGATAAATTCTTGTAAATATTTTTTCAGGTAAATATTCCTTAAACTTAAACATTGTTTCAATAATATTTTTTATTAGTAGTCGTATTACTATCTTTACAGTTAATTAAGTAATATATTCATATATTTCTGACTGTCAAGTTAAACCAAACTTTTTTTTTTTCCCCCGACAGTTTTCCACAAAAGAAACTGTAAAATGCTCATGAAGTGAGTCTCAGAGCAGTTCTAGAAATTGTTTATGTGTTTATCTACTCATATATTGAGACGGCAGAGGCTGAAAATGCTACAAGTGTCACGTGTATGTGTGTAGCAAACAAAACTGCCCCATGCACTGACACAGACACGCAGAAATACAGCTCTTATTAAAATGCATTCTTAAAGTACTGGTACTAGCAAAATGTGGAATTGTACCATTTTTAATAGAAGGGTGTCGCGATACCTTTTAAGTACCGGTATATTGTGCAACACTAGCTCTGTGTATCAATTCCCGAGATTTACTACTAATCACAGAACTGGCTTTACTGACGAGACGCTCATGAGAATCGCATGCAACTTATTGTGCAGCCCTATTATGATGCATAGAGAATTTTAACATTTCATTTGCATGATAAGGTTGGATGGTAAAGGGGATGGTGATTTTGGACCTTTAGGCATTTTAATAAAGGAGCTCACATCAGTACGGATAGCCTAGTGGTTAGTGCGCTGACATACAGCACAACTGCGCTCACGGCAACCTGAGGCTACGTCTACATTAATCCGGATACATCGGAAAACGGAGTTTTCGCTTTAAAACACTCTCCGTCCACACTAGTGTTTTCCAAAAGTTTTTCAGCCACACTGAAACGTAGGAAAACGTTAAATTCGCCATACTGTGCATGCGTAAAAACTCACTGAGATGATACAGACTGAAGAGACATAATACGTTTTTATTTACGGAAATATCTCATCATTCATGTCGCGCACTCTCATGTTTGATCTAAAAAGCAGCTGCCCTCACGTTTAGCTGCAGGAGTCAGGATAGCAACTGTGAGTACATTTTCTGTCATCTTTTTAGGACTGTAATATGAAGAGTGTACAAATATATCTTTAGCAGCAGTGTAAAAAAGTAAATAGCACATAACAGCCACAATTACCGGTATAATAGATTTCTATTGGTACAATATGCGTCACATGACTAAACGTGTCATCGTTTTCAAAAGCCTCCGATTTCACAGTCCACACTGCAACGCCAAAACGGCGTTTTTAAATTCATCCACTTCGGAGAGCGTTTTCAAAAAGCTCCAGTTTTCCTTGACCAAAAACGCCGTCTCAGTGTGGATGGAAGGCCAAAACGGAGAGAAAAAGACGTGTTTTCAAATGAAAACATATTAGTGTGGACATGGCCTGAGTTCGATTCCCGTCTTGAGGTCCCCTTTGCTGATCCTGATCCCCTCTCTTCACACAATGATTTCCACTATCCTGTCTCATTAAAGGCATAAGAAGCCCTTAAAATATATATATAAATATATATATATATATATATATATATATATATATATATATTACCGTTCAAAAGTCTGGGGTCAGTAAGACTTGTAATAGCCTTTAAAGAAGTCTCTTATGCTCATCAAGGCTGCATTTATTTGATTAAAAATATAGAAAAAAAACAGTAATATTGCAAAATGTTTTTAGAATATAAAATAATGTTTTTTATTTTAACATACTTTAAAATAGAATTTATTCCTCTGATGAAAAGCTGAATTTTTATCAGATGTTACTCCAGTCTTAAGTGTCACATGATCCTTCAGAAATCATTCTAATATGCAGATTTATTATTAGAATGATCAGTGTTGGATAATATCAACAGTTGTGCTGCCAAATATTTTTTGGAACCTATGATTTTTTTTTTTTTTTAGGATTCTTTCATGAATAACAAGTTTAAAAATACAGTGTTTATTCAAAATATAAATATTTTATAAAAATGTAAATTATTTATTATTAACTTTTAATAAACTTTTAATTATTAACTTAATACATCCTTGGTGAATAAAAGTATTAATTTCTTAAAAAAAATATATATATATATATATATATATATATATAATAAAATAAAGGAGCTCACTATGTTTTATTTCTCAGTCAGCTTGGTTCTGCTTCTCAACACCCCAAAAGCTTGTTCTCCATCACAGCATACTCATGGATGAGTCATGCAGACTACATTGTTCAAATTTTAGTCAACCTTCACTGCATTTCATATAATCAATGAACTCTGAAAAAGTAAACAAAATCATTGTCATAAACGGTAACATTTATTTTATGCATTTAAATATGGTTTCATTATCATACTTTACAAATTAATGAAAAATTAGCACTTATTTTTTAGTACAAGTGCCTGTGCTAACACTTACTTGTGCATTAACTTGCAAATAAAAACATTCATATCAGCTTGCTCTTCATATTGTGATCTCAAATTGCAGAATGCTTTAGTACATGCATTTGAGACACATTCTTAAATGTGATGCATACACATACATGCATGCATGCACAGTTTTTCAGCTTTAATCAGCTTTTGGTACTTTTATGACTTAACTGATGACAGAACTACAACGTATGCTCTTAGTTTCTTGTGTGGTTTATATGAAGTGTGAGCATAGTAGAACGACTGAACGTGAATGAGCATGGTGCTTAGGAACATGTGGGATTTATCAACAGTGACTGTGTTTACATGGACATCAGTAATTCACCTTATTCTGAATAAGACAATATTATGATTAAGGTGTTTACATGAGTTCCTTTTAAAATATTCCTTTCATGTTCCCGTTTTACATGTTATAGTACACAAATTTATTAATGGCACGTCATTACGTACCCACATTACGTCATCTGACGTCCCCTCCAGAATTTCACGCATCAACATACAGTTCGTCTCCGTTATGGTGCCATATACAGTTTGTGTCGTTTCATTTGTAATTTTACAAAAGCTTCAAGTGCAGTTAATTATTTGTAATGCTATACATGCAAACAGACAATGGCGTTGTTGAAGACGTGTTCTGTTGTTTGCCATCAAATGGTTGACCACCGCCGTGTGTACACTACCGTTCAAAAGTTTGGGGTCAGTACATTTTTATTATTTTTTTATTTAAGAAATTAATACTTTTATTCACCAAGGATGTATTAAGTTAATAATTAAAAGTTTAGTAAAAGTTAATAATAAATAATTTACATTGTTATAAAATATTTATATTTTGAATAAACACTGTACTTTTTAAACTTGTTATTCATGAAAGAATCCTGAAAAAAAAAATTACAGGTTCCAAAAAATATTTGGCAGCACAACTGTTGATATTATCCAACATTGATCATTCTAATAATAAATCCGCATATTAGAATGATTTCTGAAGGATCATGTGACACTTAAGACTGGAGTAACAGCTGATAAAAATTCAGCTTTTAATCACAGGAATAAATTCTATTTTAAAGTATGTTAAAATAAAAAAAACATTATTTTATATTGTAAAAACATTTTGCAATATTACTAGGGTTTTTTTCTATATTTTTAATCAAATAAATGCAGCCTTGATGAGCATAAGAGACTTCTTTAAAGACTATTACAAGTCTTACTGACCCCAAACTTTTGAACGGTAGTGTATATCCTGACACATCCTCCACATGTCTTAATTCGATTTGTGTTTACTTGGAGTATGACTTTATTCGGATTAAGAAAATCAAAAATCTGTTTACATGGTAAATTCTTAATCAGAGTATCATCTTAATCGTGTTAAAATTGGAATATTGTTGTCAATGTTAATGTATTCAGTGATCACTTACTTGTGTGCATAAGAACCGCATTCGCACGTTTGATAAATACAGATTCTTACATTCTAAATTTCATTTGTAGGATAAAACGTTGAACCGTTTCTACACACTGTTGATAAATAAGGGCCCTTGAATCTACCAGCAAAACTCTTTGCCTAAAAATGTCCTGACACAAGTGTGATCAACTGTTTTTATTATGTGGTCATTATTGCTTTGTCTTGTGATTACAGATTATTATTCAGTATTTATGCATCTATCTGTGAAGGATGTAGGCTGTCCAACATACACGACTATTCGCCAATCATAGCTTTGTGCGTTTACTTCCGAGTCTACAATCCACCACGCCTATTCAAACAGAGCTTTCAGATTAGGGGGATTCAGAAAAGGCCTATTACTTCTAAATTATGTTTTTTGATGTAAAAGTCTTGATAACATTATAAGGGGACTTCAAAGAACAGTATATAATAATAAAAAAGGCAGTCCATGACCCCTTTAATAGATTCAATCTTTGAACTGACACTAAAGAAATAAGTTCCATCTCGTATAACGCCAGCGGATAAATCAATGTCCTCTCAAAAAGTATAAAAAGTACAAATATTTTTAGCTTCATGGTTGTATTCAATTTGTGTGGTTTTTGAAGTGTTTCTGTACACTTACATTGTCTTTGTATGTGTTCATCTGAAGAAAGTAAGTCATAAACCTGGGACGATATGAGGGTGAGTAAATGATGAGAAAATTTAATTTTTGCATGGACTATCCTGTGAATGAGCCAGATGTGAAACATGCAGATTTTTAAGTTTATTGCATCATCAGCTTTATAGGCTATTTCATGGCAAAAATCATACACTAAAAAAAACAATCAAACAATCCTTTTCGAAAAGGCCACTTTTTGCATTGTGTTTTCAGTGTCTATGTCTGAAATAATTAACTTTATACTTATTTGAGGCATTTTGAGTTTTTTTTCCTCCACAGTTATTGATACGTAATTATTTGTGATTAATTAGATTAATTAATGATCAAATAATACAAATAAATATTTAGATTAAAAAATAATTCATTGACAGCCCTAATTATTTCTCAGTATCTCATTATCATACCACTTATCCACTCCCTGGTAAGAACATCACTAAACATGATTTACAGTTACTTAACATACAGTGTTCCTTTGAGCAATTTTTGGAATATTGTAACATTTAACTTTTTATTTTTCTGGAAAAAAGCAATGTTGCTACTTCAGTATGCTTCTCAGATTCGTGAACACAAACATCATTTGTTCTCACAGGTCAAGCACACGTTTAAGCTTCTGTTTTACCATATTTAATGTGTGTAAGATGTTTGAAAATAAAATGCAAAAAAGTAACAAGTACTTCTTAAGTTGAAATTAAAATGTGAGGACTTTTTCTTCAGAAATATAATCAAGCAAAAGAACAAAAAGTTTACACTGAAATTGTACTTCAGTTAAATACAGATCTCCTAAAATAATAAGTAGAGTAATTATGTTACATTTCTCAAGTATTTTACACTCCTGAACATGCTTCAAAAATATCCTGCATTTCTGTAGAGTTTGACATTTTAATAAAGATCAAATGAAAATCAAAACCAACCTGTTTTTTCCTCAGTATCTTCGTGTTTGACTGAGCATGTTTCTTCTATCTTCACTTCTTGAATTTTCACATCTTCAGTCTCCTCCTTAATCAACGCCATCTTTATAATAGTTTGTGGATCTCAGCAGTTGTTTTTCTCTGTTTGGAAAACCTGTCATGTTTCAGATGAGAATAATTAACAAAGAAAATCAATCCAAACTAAATCTAAAAGAGTTAGCTCCCTACTTCAGTGTTCAGCTCACTAGTAAGGTGAGTGATAATTAATGGCTCTAAATGACAAACCTTAACTGAAAGACCCTTGCACTGACTGATCTTAAAACATATTATTGTCTTTGTTTTGTCTCCTCATTTCTCCAGTAATGTTTTTTTTTTTTCTAAAACACGTTTATAAACTACTTAAATGACTGAACTATGGTCTAACTATGGCCTGGCACAACAAATTAACACATAATAATTAATACTGTGTTTGTGATAAACTGATTCACGATTCTGATACTCACTTGTGGATCTGCTTTTAATGCACAATAACCTGCATAAACGTTAGATAAAGCGCTACAATGTTACAGTTAATACTAACGAATTACCTTTACATGTGTAAAAACTATAAAACAGACTGGACGGGTTGCATTGATTTAAACACTGTAAATGTTTTAAAACACAAACCTTTATTCAGCCAAATCACAATAGATGCAGGAGCGCAGCGGAGACTTATGAGTCACCTCACCACACCAAAATAAAAGTCCCATTCACACGACATTTCAAATAGTTATTCATGAGAGTTAATATTTCTAATGTTATTCATAGTCGACTTATTGATTAAATACATGTTGGCTAGAACTATTTCTAACATTTATTATATTATTATTTTAACAATTTAGAACCATTTATTTTTTCCCCAAAACAACAAATTAACCATGGTTTTACTACAAAAAAAAACAACATGGTTACTATAATTAAACCATGGTATTTATAATAAAACTGTGGTTACAACTGGTAATAAATACAGCAAAAAAAAAAAAAAAAAACTAAAATAAAAATACATGGTTAATTTTTGTATGGTAAGACTTTATTATTTGTGTTTGATGCATTTTCTAGTGTCATAGCCAAGACCTTGTAGGCCTCATTATTTTACTGTTATACAATGAACTATGTTTGTCCATGAAAATGAACCTTTATTAAGGCCACAGAGATTACTCAAAAACACAAATACAAGCAAATACACAACAATCAATAGACAACAGGTCGCAATGTTATTAATTGTGCAATGGCAAATGTAAACTACATTTGTAATGCACAAAAGCATAACCTTGTGGCGTTATTAATGTATTACATTTTCAGTGGTCCAGCATAAAATAAGAGTCAAGTTATTGTATAACAGACTTTATTTACAATCCAAAACAGAGGTGTTTCAGTAAAACAGCATTAAATTCTCAGACACAAACACTAATATAAAGTCTAATAGAATGTAAGGTTTGTGTATAGAAATGTAGTAATTGTCCATGGCCCACTTAATAGTGTATATTTGTAAAATGTGACATTTGTAATGTATACCTTAAACACTTTCTATAATAGACTATACACAGTACAGTCTTCATTTATGTGAGTGTACATCAGTCAGATGATTCTTCACAAAAACACAGTTTATGTCTTGTGTAAAACTTTTTAAGTTAGCCTGATATTACATTTAGTGATCATTTTTAATAAAGTTGATCATGTATAGTTTCTTTTAATACACTGGGGAGGAGACATAAAAAAATGGAATAAACTGCTTTTATGGGAAAATAGATGATCATTTCATGAACTGACAGTGCTTACCTTCCTTGTATTGAAAATGACAGCATCATGTGTTGACCCAGACCACCTTGCCATCAAGTGTCTTAAACGGTGTTTCTCTTATGGCCTTATAGCATGACTCCCTTTTCAGCACACAAACGCTGCCTCAATCTCTCCTTCATTGGAAACAGGGACCAACACAGTAGTCCTGTTACCCCCAAAAACTAGTCAAAAACTACTCAAAATCTTAGTTTTGATGGATGAAATAATTTCTCTCCTTGGAAACCAAATATATGTAGACAAAAGCAGCAGTTACTCAGCAGTGTAAACAGCTTGTCATCACATTTTTATTTCTGTGTCTGAGTTTTAAGGATGTTCTTCACTTGCACGGTAGCAACTTCAATTTGAGCAATAGGCCTTTTGTTGTTGTCACCATTTCTGAGCAAGTGTCACATATGTGTGTTTAAGAAGCGCACAAAGACGAAAATTACTCAACAGGTCTTTTTAATAAATCTAAATAGGTAAATCCAAGAAAGGCAGGTGAACACACATCAAAGTAACCTCAAGACCGGACACAGAACTGAATACAACTTATAAAGGATGGCTAATGAGACACAAACAGGTGAAGTGAGTTAACTAATTAGGACACAACGAGGGCAGGAAGAACCAAATATGGCCACAGCAGGGAAAAACCAACATAAACAGTCCAATGGGGGTGTGACAATGGGCAAAACCAACACAAACAGTCCAAGCTTGTGATTATGATTAGCTTATGATTAGTCATTATACACAACATTCTATAACAACATTACATTATATCTTAGATTTTCTTTTAGTTGAAAATGTATGTAACAAATATAGGTGTCTGAGTTTTGCAGTGAACCATGGTTTGTCATTGTTGAATATTAAATAAGTCCAGGATATTTGTCTTTCTGTGGCTCTAAGAAATTATGTGCTTTATATAGCGAGCTGTCGCAATTTCTCATCCCTTTTGCTGATTTTGCATTCACCGAATTTTAAACTCACTGACACAACTTGCTTATTCTTGAAGATAAGTTTTGACTGTTTAAGGTGTAACTTAAATGTTTTGGACACATTGCACCTCTGCAGATTACATCAATGTAAGTTTTATAGATTTAGAATATGTTTTGGACTGCCATCCCTGATAGCACAGGTACATCTTGGAGACGTCTATTTGACGTCTGCATTTACATCTGCAAGACGTATTTTTTAGATTGTCTGCTTATCTGCAATACGTCTATAGGACGTTTCCTATCAGATGTCAAATAGATGTCTTTAAGATGTTTATGATTTAGAATGTATCTAAAACTGACATCTTACAGACATCTGTCAGATGTTTGTACACAGCAGATGCTTTCCAGATCAAGTGACCTTTAACACATCTTACAGACATACGTGTGCTATCTGGGATATTGAAATGAACGTGACAAAATACATCTGGTGGAGAACTGTATAATAAATAATACAAAAAAAACCTGCACACTGTTGTTTTCCCTTTATTTAGAAAAAAAAAATTATTAATTGGTATAATTAATTTTGCCAACACCGTCAGATGTCACCACCATTAGATTTTCTGTTGAATGTTTCATGAATCACACATGAACCCTTTCGTAACCCAGTCAGCATTTTAACATTGATTTACAGGTAAGTCAACATCAGAGAGAGGGGGGATGAATCAGCAAAGGACCTCAAGACAGGAATCAAACTCGCAAGCACAGTTGCGCTATATGTCGGCACACTAACCATGAGGCTATCGGTGCCGACTGCTTGACGATTTTCTGTCACAAATCTCACAATTTACTCGCACGCTATGAACTGAATTGCTTTTGCATCAATGACATGATAGTTCACTTGCTCTGCTATTTCCTTAAACACGTTGAATAGGAACATGACATAATTTTCAGTCTAGAATCAAAGTGCTACATGTCTGCCACTTAGTGGTAGGAAATACAAATGAGATATTACACCGTATTAGGAACTACAGTCTATTTTATTCAGTATGACGTCTTGTCACAATTTTGCGACTTTGGCGCTTAGAGGGTTAATAAACTTAATGTTTTCTGAGTCAGTGTCACAAAGATAAATTTGTCGATCCTGACACACCTTTTCCTCATTGGACGCGCATTTAGAGAAACACATCTTTACATAATGAGTTTTTGTTTTCGATTGTAATTATCTCGTTTTAAAGTAGTAATTCAAAGCATTCTATAGATATATTTATCTTGTCTACAAGGCAAGTAGGCTATTCACTGAGTTTCAGTTCATCATTGTGAAGCGCTTCTTTTCTAGACCGAGACGGCAAGAAGTGCATTACCTTTGTTTTGTTTATTTTATAAAAGCACAACATTTTGTTAATATTTTGAGGGCACATCAATTAAAGTAGACCCTTTACAGTTACGAATAATCTATACTCTTACCTTTATGAGAACCAAAAAAAGCATATTTTAATGTGTTTCCAATACAAGTGATCGTGCTGGTGCCTCCATGTCCTGTAAAGCGCGCTTTAGCTTCCATGCACAAACAATTGAATATGCGTCTAACAGTGCACATTTATGTAGGTTAAATGTTTAAGCTAACATTCTGATATGCTTGAACTGTTTAAAATCTACAGATTTGATCACACATAGGCTATGATAAACTCACTGTCTGCCACTGGCCACTTGGTCGTTACTTTAACAAACAAAAATTTGTATTTAACAAACAAAAACTGCTCCAAAAGTTTTTCCTAAATTAACTAAATTAAAAAAAATGAATCAAAATATAATCACATGGCCATTAAATACAAAACTGAACTATTTTAATAACTGAAACAGTAAACTCTTTTCAGAGAAGTGGGAAAAAGACGATCTCGGGTCGGAGTCTGGCCAGACTCGTACCAAGAATTCTGATAAGCTGTCGGACAAGGGCCGACCTACAGCCTATATTTGAGGCCCATTGTCTAAGCAAGACAACGACAAAAACCTTTTACATGCAAAGGTGAAAGAGTTAAAGACAGTGGCCACTGTCTTCTTATGGCCACCACTACCACCCATCCTCTCTGATGCATATTTGCATATTTTAAGTATTTTGACATGGTGTCCAATATTTTTGTACGTGTTGTGTTGTATGTGTTGATGCCGCATCTAAAGACAAAAACCAAAACATAGTTTAGATCAACCAAACTGCTGTGTATTTCAGCTCATGCATGAAAAATCCTGTGTTGCTGCCAACTGTTTTCCAAAGATTTACCAAAGTTGATTTTTTAGGATCACATTTAGGTTAGGCTGTATCTTTTGTTCTGGAAGTGAACTTTAAGGAATTATTAGCCTTGATGGGTGATGCCTTGAATGCTGCAGTTTGATCCATTCATCACTGGTGCAGAGGGGTAAGTTACTTTGTTTCTCTGCAGGAGATTATGGAGGACACATGTCACTTTCACACAGGCTTCTACATTGTGTGGGTGCTGACCCATGACTTGGTGGTACATTCTGAACCTAGATGCCAGGATGCCAAATGCATTTTCCACAGCCAGCCTGGCCCGGGATAGATGGGATAGAACAGAAAAAAGCACTTCCAAAACTGTGGCAACAAAGATGGAAACATAATTCATGTATTTACAAATTGTATCTCCATCTTTGCTGTAGCAGTTTTGAAAGTGTGTCTAAAATGTCTGTACCTATATGTACAAGTTACTGATGTTTGATGATGAGTTGAGTTCAATGAGTTTGGCTCAAGGTCTGTATTTAAAGTTACACCAGAGGTGTTCAGCTGTGATTAGGACTTGGCTTTATGCAGACCAGTCAAGTTCTTCCACACTGAATCAATAATTTATTTTTGAACCAGGGTGTCCGCGGGCCCTTAAAAAAAGTAGTAAAATGTCTTAAATTCAGATTTGATGGGTCTTAAATATTTTTGTCACATTACTGCTAAAATATCTTCAGTCTGATGGACCTAATAACTGTTTACAATCATTGGACAGACTGAAGATTCATTTCTTGTATGCTATTATATAAGCCTACTATAGATTGTGTGTCGCCTATCCATCTGTGGATTTACCCTTGTGGAATTATTAAGACTATTTGACTTGATCCTTTTCTTTGTGTGCTTATTCGATACCATACACATGACAGAATACTGGACCAACAAAGAGTAAAGTAGTGTTTATCGCCTTGTTTGTTTTTTCATTTTTTGAAAGTGCTTTTTTTGTTTTATGGACCCTGCCTTCCTTCTCTTCTTCTTGCAGGAGCAGGGGGAGCTCACTCTCGAGGACCATACAAAACTCTTTGTGGAACTCTCCAACTATACCCGATACCCGGACGACTGCCTGCCGGAGATAGTCCTTGAGAACATTTCACCACCTTTGTGGAGTGGGTTCTGGTGTGCTGTGGATTGCTGCTCACAGTGGACCTTGCAGACGTCAACTCCAGACCCAGAGCCCAGCCCACCATCACCCCGCTGCACGGAGCAACAGCCCGAGCCCACCGTGACCAACAAGCCAGAGAGTGACAGAGCGGAGGATTGCCTCTGACCCAGAGCTTCAATCAATGTCTGAGCAGGTGCGAGAGCTGGCAAGACTGCATGCAACAGAGGATGAAGCAGAGAAGTGCGAGGGCATAGAGGAGAGCCCTGTCCACTGCACCACTGCTGAGGGTGAGCTGAGGCAGGACTCTGAGGACTTAATAGGCTTTTACTTGGACATACCCTGTCTCCTTTCATCTAAGTCTTCCTGTTCTGTTATGGCTAAGGAGGCTGTTTATGAACTGTCTGCCCATTTGGAACTATCTGTCTGTCCTGCCACATTCCCAGTGATGGGAGTTGCGATTTGGTGTGTGTGGGCAGCACACACCCGTCCCTGAACCTTTAGACTGTTGGACTGTCCTGAGGTCCCACCCACCCTCACTCTCCTGCCTCCTACTATCATCACTGCCTTCTGCCCCTTTGCCGCTGCTTCCTGTCAGCCCCTCTGCTCACCTTAAGTCCACCATCCGTGCGCTGGGTTCGCTGCGGGTCTGCCGGTCTCCATTGGTGTTGTGGCTCCCTTGTCTTTGCCTCCAGCCTCTGAGTCCTGGGTGCTTGCCTTATGCCCACTGACCAAGGGGCTCTACCATGGCTCCTAGCTCCCTATTCTTTGCCGTGGTCCCTCAGTCCACCACCTCTGCTGGACTCCCTCGTCCCTCCAGCTCACCTTGGTCAGTCATCGACCATCCACTGCCTTGGGACTCCACTGTCCCTCTGGCTCTGTTAGGCTCCTCCTTGCCTCCGGCTCCACCTTGGTCCTCTGTCTTGTATCAAATAATTTTTTTTGTCTGATCATAAGGCTATTATTTTTACCATAGTTGGTTCTAGTTTGGTTCCACACTGTGCCTTTTTAGATGCTTATATTAATTTTTTTAAAATGTATGAAATAGAGTTTGTCTTGGAGCTAATCCTGATGAGTTAATGAGTTTAATATGTTATGTGCAAATATACTGGAAGCTGTTGCCCCTTTTAAATTCAAGAAAGTTCTAGAATCCTAGAAGTTTTGTACATCCTCGGCTTAATTATGAACTAGGGCTAAATGGAGAAAAGCAGAAAGGAAGTGGGAGCAGCCAATGCTGTGGTGCCCGAAGCAGTTGGGGGTTTGGTGCCTTGCTCAAGGTTCTCACCTCAGTCGTGGTATTGAGGGTGGAGAGAGTGCTGGTAATTCACTCCCTCCACCTACAATCCCTGTATAACAAAAGATCCAACTGAAGCACAACCTTTGGGTTACAAGTCTGACCCTCTAACCATTAGGCAACGACTGCCCCTAGATTTGGTGGGTTTTATTGTTTTTGAGCTGGAAATTTTCTGGCAACACTGCTCACTTGGCATGTTAACTGTGTTTCTGTGGTAATGCCAACATTTCAATGTAATAATTGTTGGTAACCAAATTAATAATCAAAGACATGTTTGTACGTATGTTATACTGAAATTTTTCAGGATGTTATTTACAGCAATTAACAATATTTTTGTAGCTTATGGATGTGCTGTATTCAGCACAGTAACGCGTTACTGTAATTTGATTATTTTTTTAGTAATTTAACGCGTTATAATCTCCAAATTAATAATTAGAGTATAGTTACAAGCATGCGTTACCGCTGCGTTACATTATTGCCGACAGAATGTGATTTATCATGTAGATTATAAAAAGGGTGTTGGTTAGCACACGCAACGTCCTTTACCTGAGAACTTCTTTGCCTGGAAAGCGCCTGTGAGGCGGATACTGCCATAGTCAGCATGGAGAGAGGAAAGCATGCGTTCAGTAGCTGGAAATACAATCATTGTTTTTAAGTTTATTTCTGTCAAAGGTGAGAACATCATTGTGCGTTGTCAATTAGAGGGGAAGAAATCCTTTCAACAGTGAAAACTGAAAGGGCAACACGGCACATTAAACATTTTTGAGAATGTACCGGGTGCGGAGAGCAACGCATCAACTTCTGTTGTCGTACCGCGCCGCTCTCTGTTGCGTCGAGTCCAGCGAGGGTGGTCTCTAATCCACTGGCACTGGACTCGACGCAACAGAGCGTACAAGACTTGATGGGCGAGTGCGGGTGTGGGTGTGAGCTCGGGCGGCCAGCAACTCGTGTGTACGGGATGCGATAGAATAAAATGATTTGCGGGACTCCTGCTGTCACGAACCCACTCCTGTATGTCTGTCTGCTTGCCACCAGAGGTCGCTTTGACACTCACATTTCACTGACTGTTTACTACACCCCGGACTACGTTTCCCATCTGCCATTGTCGCCGTCACCTGTACCCAATCAGAGACACTACTTAAACCCCGGACTTCCTGTCAGTTGTTGCCGAGTATTGGTTTGCGTTTAACACTTGTAATGTGTGTTAGCAACTGTATGGAGCCAGTTAGTTCAATCGTGTTTTCTAGTTTAGTCTTGTCTTGTTCCTTGTCATCCGAGCCTTGAACCTTCGCATTGTTATTTTGTCTTGTCTGTCTCGCTGCCTGCCTATCGGAACTCTCACCTGTCTGGATTATTCTATTCGTCTCTCCCTTCGGATAACGTTCGCCATGGATTGACCCTTGCCTGTGTTACGGATTACTCTTTGTCTTGCTGTCTAAATACCTGTTTACCACTGTTTAACCCTACCTGCCTTGACCATGTCTTTGTCTCGTCCTCTAAATAAAAGTATGCAACTGGATCCGCCCACTTCACGCTTCATCTCTGCGCACTCCGTAACACCCGCAAAATAGATCTGTCTAAACATAAAATATCTAAAACAAATTAATTGCTATTCATGTATTACACAAAAGCAACAAGAACAACTATATAAAACAAGAACGATTAACAGGCATAAGCATAGGCAGAGTTTCTATTTATAACATGTGTTTGCAGCGTTGAACAATGCTGATTTCTGAAATGCAATGGACAATCAAAGAATCCACTCAGTGCTGGAAATGCCGTGCATTCTGCAACCACACACGCAGCAGCCTATTGCTTTTAGTTAAAATAACAGCGGTTTGTGAATGTTGATGCTTTAATAACAAGTATTTTATCAGAGCGTTTATGCTGGGATGTTAGGCAACACACAAGTTCACTATTTCACGTAAATTTCGTGGGCGTACAGAAAAAGGTAACGTAACGAGTAATGTAACTAATTATTTTCGAAATAAAGTAATCAGAACAGTCATTTAATTACTTTTCAAAGGAGTAATCAGTAATTTAATTACATTTTCAGAGTAACTTGCCCAACACTGGCTGTATTTTACATGTAAATGTGCTTTATGTTTGTCTTTACAGCTATCAGGGTTCCCACACCTTAGTTAACTTCAAATTCAAGGACCGTTCAAGGACTTTCCAGGTCCAATGCCCTCAAATTCCCTTGAAATGCCCTTGAAATGTTGGGACACATTTCAAGTCAGAGCAAAGTGACTCGTGTTACCTTGTAAGATACATTGTTACAGTTTTCATGTGTCAAACACAACTATGCATTTTTTTGTTGCATTTATTTTTGGCGATATGACAGAGGTCTGATATTCTATTTGTCATATTTCTTTTTTTGCATAAAACTGAAGAATATTTGTGCAAACAAACCACGTATCTGTGCTCTCGCCACACTGTGCTCCATAACAACATATTTTTGCATGAACACATTTTAACATATTCAAGTAGCTTTCAACATCCGTCTTCTGAGTCTTTTATAATGAACTCGTGGAAGAAGTGAGGAGTGGTTTTTAACTGGTTGGCCATAGGAAACAAATTTAAATCAAGCAAGTTTATTTCTCAGAAATGGTTGACATACACACACTTCACTTAACAAGCACATAAACTGTAAGAATATCAGTAATACCAATGAATGAACAGCAGAAGGTAAGACTAATAAACAACGGGTACAATTAGTTTTTGATAAGCTGATATGAACCAACAGTCATCAAAAATAGTATATATACGAAAATATAGTGGTATTTGAGTTTACAAAAAAAGTGATAGGTTTGGGACAGGAAGCAGAAGTCTTTGATCATTTATCACCCTACATTACCAAGGTAAGTACACAAAAGTTCAGTGCCCCATTTTTTGTAGTTCACACAACTTGTATATTTTTACAAAGTGCTAGGAGAGGAAGATTAACAGTGGAAAATGATCAAGTGTTCAGTGTTCCTTTACACAATGCTATCATATAACTTCAGAATTTAAGATATTATCTGTTTATTTAGTTTTTTTTTTCAGAGTTTAATTTTAAGCGCCCATGAACCCTGTGGCCCTCCATCTTGAAAATAAATTTGGAAAAGAAAAAGTGGGAAAGAGACGCGGGCGGGATCGGGAAAGGTCCACGAACAAGAATTCAAACTCGGGACACCCGCAGCGCAACAGCACTATGTCAGTGCGCTATCCACGAGGCCATTGGCTCTGACACAAAAACATTTATTAATTAAAAAAAAAAAAATATATATATATATATATATATATATATATATATATATATTATTTATTTAAAAAAAAAAAAAAAAAACAACATTATTTAACTATGATTTCATAAGATGAAAATTCATTTATTTCCCTTTACCACACACACTCACATTTTTTAAAACCAGCATTTAACAGAAAACAAGTTTTAATCTATAAAATATGCATATCACCCACCACCACCAAAAAAAAAAAATCCTCCATTTTCTGTACTGCTGCCTGACCTGGACAAGAAAGAGCGGAGAGGAGCTTAGTGACTTCATGAGATCAATTTAATCTCTAAAACTCATGAATCAAAATACTGGACAAAATAGGGCTGTTTTATTTCCTACTAAACAAATTAAACAAACAAACAAAACAACTTACTGTTTGCTGCCATAGTTTTCAGGAACCAAAGCAACCACATATCCAATCACACACAGCAGTTCACCGCTAAGCAAATGGCAATGGTCAACAGGGCCAAAATGAACACCACTCCAGTGATCAAAAACACAGTCATCTGATTCAGCTGTGAGTCGCTCTGAGAAAACACATCAGAGAACATGAGTGCCTGTTCTGTGCTGGTCTTCAATGGTCACTTTAAAGGGTTAGTTCACCCAAAAATAAAAATTCTGTCATTAATTACTCACTCTCAACCCGTAAGACCATCTTTCATCTTTGGAACATAATTTAAGATATTTTTGATGAAATCCAAGAGGTCTCTGACCCTCCATAGACAGCAAGAGTCCTACCATGTTTAAGGCCCAGAAAAGTACCAAGATGACTGACAAAGTAGTCAATGTGATATCAGTGGTTCAACTGTAATTTTACGAAGCTACGAGAATACTTTTATTGCACAAAGAAAAAAAAAACAATGACTTTATTCCATATTTTCATCTCTACTGTGTCACTTGTGGATGCACGTTCATGCATTTTTTTTGTGTTCAACGTCATAATGCTGGATCTGGGTCAGTGCCGGCGGCGGCGCTGGCGCTGCCACATGTGGTAGGACCCTTGCTGTCTATGAAGGGGCAGAGAAAGCTCGGATTTCATCAAAAATATTTTAAACTGTGTTCTGAAGATGAAAGAAGATCTTATGGGGTTGGAATAACATGAGGGTGAGTAATTGTTGACAGAATTTTCATTTTTGGGTGAACTAACCCTTTAAATGTCTACTGTAAGACTGCATTTGAATTCTTCAGTGTGTTCAGTGCTTCAATATTTTGAGGTGTTATTTGTTGTTTTTTTTTTTATACCTTTGGTGGGCGGCTGCTGATTTGCATGAGTGCAAATGTGGACAGAGGATCACAGGAACACACAGTGTAGCTGCTGTTGGTCTTTATAACAGAACAACCATCTACAATCCACTCGCTGATATTCCAGTACACACAGAACAGAGCACCATTGGGATCAAGCTCCTGCAAAAATAAGAAAATGTTAAAACATTGAACATTAGATGTTTTCAAATGTTCATCAGTTCTCAGTTTCTCAGTAAGTTTCTCACTCTGATGTGTTTGAAGGTGAAGTTGACTGGTCTGACGAGTGCAGTGTTGGAGGTTTTGGGAAGAGTAACTGAGATCACAGTGGACATCATGGTTTTAACTGTGTCTTCTGATGTGTTGAAGAAGTCTGGCTTCAGTAGATTGTCCATCATGTTGTAGCTCACAAAAGCCACAGCAGCTGATCCTGTGGGACAGAAACAGAAAAGCAATACTGTGTTAAAACAACAACAATCAAAAAAGTAAATGTGGTTTAGTGGTGATGGTATAACACAGAAACATTTGACATACTTGTTTCATAGTTGTTCTTGGCAATCCCAATGAGATCAATGTCCACAGAAGAATTTGTCGTGTCAAGTCGAGGGATTTTCTCTAAGGTGACCTGTGGTCCAACCATGAAGATTTTTACCTCTGATTAAAACAAACAAGTAGTCATCAGATAACACTGACATGGATAAAGGCATAGCTTTTGCTGTAAGTGAATAAAAACAAGATATAACACTAAACGTTTTGAATGATAAAATGTAAGGACAATAAACACTGCAATAACATATGGTTTATCTGTGTTCTTCAAGCCATCTTGGGTATTTTCACAAGCCATTGCTAATCAACATACAGTATAGCATATATTGCCTGCAACATTCTCTGTTAAGAAGCCACATCAGATCACAAAAGGAAGTTATTTCAAACACTCAAATGATGCTGTGCAGTAAAAATAAGTGACAATATTCTTTTTTGTTGGACAACAAGTTTAGAAAGGTTTATCATTACATTTCATTAGAAGAGAAGTGTTGCAAGTGTTGCTTTTTCAAATATAAACAGGGAGGCGTTTCCTCATGTAAGCACGTGAAATCGTGGGCACACACAGGAAATTTTGAAAGAAAAAAAAGCAAGGAAATTATTTAAATGCAAAACCGAAAAACCCCTATTTCACAAGTGCGTACTGAACCATGGATGTCGTACCGAACGGTTCGATGTTATATTGAGTATTGTGACATCCCTAGTACATACAACTCGTTATTAGTTCATACATGATTATTCATGTTGTTACTGTTGATTGTTTAATGCTCAAGGTAGCAAATATTCACAGAGCACATTTGGTTACAGTAAACATTACAGTACAAAATGCATAATATTATAATAATAGCGCCTTTCATTCTCACTGGAAAGCACTGATGATGTATCATGTCTGCACAAACAGGGTGCACAGAGGCATGCAAATTTGTATTTAACAGGCAGGCAGAACAGCCTCGGACCGAACATTTTGATTGGACGAACATTTTACAGTCCTACGCCTTCCACAGACAATATAAATACATATAAATAAATTTAAATCACTTAACTTAGTGTTTGCTATCGGGATGTGAAGAGACTTGCAATCAGCATAACAAAAATGTTTCTAAAGACAATTACCTATTGCACCTTTAAGTCCATGATATCATATACAATCTGAGTTTCGTCATCAATAATAATTGTCTCCCCACTTACCAACAGCAGCAAGAGTAAAACTGACACTGTCACTTGTGTCTGTCGACTTCACCAATGTAGAAATTAGTTTCTTGCTGGTTTTTAACAAACGGTTTCCATAGGAGGTTATAGTTCAGTTGGGTTTGCTGATGATAATGACTCTAAAATCTTCTCTGAAGAGTTGAAGGCCACCGACAAAATGCCCATCACAGTCTAATTCATTGATCATATAAACACAGTTACTGTAATTTTCAACAGTCAATAAGAGCACTTTTATGTCAACCATTACGTAACTGATTTGATGATTTTATCATTTTATATGTAGACTTACATTCACCGGAAGCACTTGCGCTGTAATGTTTTCTATTTGATGAAGATTTTGAATGCATCCCTGAAATCACAGTTTTATATGATAAACAATAGTATCCATCATAGCAACAAACTCATCTTGAAATTTGTTTGTGTATCCAAATAGAAGTACTCAAATTAATTTCAAGATGAGCTCTTTTGCACTTTAATGGAATCTATTATTAATTTGAAATGATGTTACATGTGAATGGAACTAAGTGCAAGATCATCCTTTTTTCTGTCTTTTTTTTAACACTTTAAAAAAAAAAAAAAAAAAAATTCTACTATTAACAGCTAACCAAATTTAATTTGTGTATGGGACCATCAATAATTAGCAAAAACCACATTCAATTCACAAACCACGATTCATTATGAAATATCCATAATGCGCATCTTATTTTCTTACCTCTTATTATATCTTTTGACTAATTGATAGAAGTTGTGAGTCCAACTTTAAACGTTCAATTTCTTACCGTGCATTCTTCCTGCAGTGTTGTATTAATAACTGCAATGACAGAAATCAGTAGAACAGTAATAACATAAAACAGCAAATGAAAAAGACAATAAAAATGAAAAAGAAAAAGAGGTATTTAATGTTCTCGGTGGGAAGAACACCAATCGACAAACAGGTTCCACTTCAAAGCATAGGCGTGCCTTATAGAGAACGCTCTCGTTGAAGTAATGGTGTTTACTAGCACTGGAGGTAAATCACCTAAACCCTTTGCGTCTTGTCCAGAGACCACAGATTTCAGAGGTCTGACGTGGGTGCCATAGGGTGCCCCACCTCTAAGAAAGCAGGTCCTTCCTCAGAGGAATCCAATTTTTAAACTTTTTACTTTAACTAACTTTTTACTTTAAACTTTGCTTTAACAATAATCTGCCATGGGTCTTCTTTAAAATGAGACCAAACTTAACTCTGTGCTCCCAAGCTTAAAATGTATATACACTAGGTACAAAAAATCGTTACTCTCTCCCCCACTGAAACTGCTATTTTTAATCGCTGTGCCATTTAATTGTAAAATGATGCAATTTTTGTTAGGAGGCTTTCATTCTGTTGGCAAGGCATTAAAATTTCATTTTTCTAGATGGTGCCATTTTTTCAGGTTTGGCCAACTGGATAAATAATGCAGCTATAATTGTGTGGGTGTGTTGGTATGGATGTCAAAGTGTGGTTTGTATGTATGTCATAAAAAAAAACTGTGTGTGTGCATGTGTGTTCTTGTAATATTTGAGAGAGGAAAATTCTACTGCAAATCACAAATCCAACCACTGTGTGCACCAGAGTTTTGCTGGCATCTAATGGGGAAAATTTGACACTGCGCCCATCAAAATCTTACTGAAAGCTCATTTTTTGAGATACCAACCTCAAATTTGGATCACAACTTGTTTAGATTTATGGCTTTGATTTTCTAGCAGATTTAGGGTTCAATATGTTTCATAAAATATATATTTCATATAAAATATGCTTTATATAAAAGCATTTTCATAAACTTAAACCTCTGTAATTTTTTTTTTAATTTCACTTTTTAAACTTTTTTTACTTCATCAACTTTTTTGACATGGACATTTTTTGTCCACTATGGACCAATGTGTAACTTTTTTTTTTGTTGGTGCACAAGGGTTAAGGTACAGTAAATATTTCATTAAATGGAGAGACAGTGTGTTACATTACCAGCTGAGATGGTCGCTGGTGTATCGGCTGTAGAGCTGGTGTTAATCTGAAAATTTTGGATGAATAACAATTCAAATACAGAAATAGACATGAATACGTAGAAAGAGAGAGAATGTGTATAGAATTACCTGCACAGTATGTTGAATAGCAATTATTTGGAGTAACCAGCTTATAGACATAATAATTGCCTGGACAGGCTTTGACTTTAATGGGGTTAGACATGAAATAACAGCAATAACTGTTAAAATGACCGCAGACATCTCGAGTGACGACTCCATCCTTGACTTTTGGGTGTCCATCACGTATCCACAGTGGGGCAGCAGTGCCACAACTATACTGAGCAACACACGTCTCTGGGATATGAGCGCTCACACCATTAATGAAGAGGCGATACCAGCCGCTCCAGGTGACTGAAGTGTCACACATTGTGACGGAGGCATGTGTATTATTGGTGTCTCTCCATGGTTCATCCAGTACTGTGTAGTTGTAGCAGGGATCAGACAGGTTTGCTGAAATGAAAATATTTCAAGAACTTAACATGTTTTATTATTATAAAATATGTTTAAGTGCAACTAAGGACATTTATAACTATTTATTTATTATTAGCAAAATATTGTTACACCATTAATGGGAAGTGGAACTATTAATCTTGAGAAACACCACAGCAAAATACATTACCAACTACAATTGTCAAGACAGAGGTCAAGATATCTGAAAAAAAGATACAAATTAATTAAAACCATTACAAATGATCCAATATTTGTAATAGTGGACAGAACTTGAGAACTAGAGAATTGAGCGTGCAAAAGACGGCCCTTAATACCAAGCTCTGATTGGCCAATCGCCATTATTTCGTTTATGTTATTATACATGGAGAATTTTAATATTTAATTTGCATGATAGGTTGTACATAATACACAGCATTATTAATCTAAAGGGGATGGTGGTTTTACAGAGAAGATGCTTTTTGTCATTTTTTTCAACAAGGGGGATGCCATCTCTCCGCATCCCCCCTCAATCCGATCCCTGGTTATAATGTTATTATATATGCTTGCTACCTGATGAGGTGATTAAGACATATCACATATCCAGGTTAGCTGAGATATAGTTTTTGACTGTTATTTCATTGTTGTGTTCTTATAAAAAGTCAAGGTTATTGCTGCTTGGAAGTTCAAAATAAACGGGAACCTATGTTTTTTTTTTTTTTTTTTCTAAAAAGAACTAATTGATGATCATCAAGTTCAAAAGTTCAAGTGATTCCATAGATGTGCTTTTTGTGTACGCTATTTGTGTCCAGCGGATACTCTCCAAAATGGCGCTACACTGACACAGCAGATGGACTATTTTGACGATGTCTTTCATACTTTTCTATGTCTTGACAGTTGTATTCGCCTGGCAGTCAACGGGACAGTCACAAGCCTCCCGGTTTCCTTCCAAAATATCTTAAATTGTGTTCAGAAGACGAACAAAGCTTTTACGGGTTTGGAACAACATGGGGGTAAGTGATTAATGACAAAATTTTCATTCTGGGGTGGAGTAACCCTTTCACAGCTTCATTGTCTTTTAGGATTGTGACAGCATACTGATGTTTGTTAGAGTGTTCAACACATGAAGAAACATGAACTGTAACTAGTCATTACATAAGTGAAGCCTCTAATAGTTATTTAGGATCTTTTGTGTTCATTTTTTTCAATTCAGCAGATAATAGAAAATGGAAAACTGTTTTAATTGGATCCTATACTATTACTCTTATTAGTATTCTTAACAGCTGAAATAATAATCATCCGTTCTGTGGTATATTAATAAAAAAAGAAGCAAAAAATAAGTTTAAACAAAACCTTCATATATAGTTTATACTTACACAGCATAACAGAGATCGGTGCTCTTCTAAAACCTGTCATTAAATTAAATAGGAAGATTCAAACGAAACAAATTAATGTTTATTGGATTTAACTGAGATCATTTAAACTGTTTTTCTCAAATCATTTTGGGTCAAGAAGAAAAAACTGTGCCACCGTGAACCAACCTTTAAATTCTAATACTGGGGGAAGAAAAACAACAACGACTCACTTTTGTGAAGGCAGGAAACCATTGTTGTCAACTTGGACAGTCTGAAATATTTCTCTTCATCCAAATCCAGGGAAAGAGTTTCCTTCACATTTGGAAAAATAAAAAAGCTTTGCCATTGACACATGATATCTGTTTGTTTCCTCTTTGTGTGAATTTAAGGATTCAAATGTTAAAAATATGATGAAAGCATTCTCATAGAGATTTTAAACGATTTCAGGATAATTAGAAAGCACAATAAATCTATACAGGTTAGAGAAATGATACATAATCTTTATAAAATCACATGCAGCTTCTAAAAAAAGCATGAAAATGCCTGAAGATCCATAAATGCTCTGGAATATTTCAAAGATTCATGTCTAAATACTGTGAACATCTTAAGAGAGCTGACTGATCAATTTACTCCACACACAAATCAGAACATGCTGCAGTGTGTTTGATTTAGACTGATGAGTATCATTATGAACATAAAGACCTTACCTGATGTAAGCTGATATACAGTGATCCTGTCACAACTGACTGAAGAAATTTGTGTGTGTTGAGATGTTTACGTTATCTGTCCATCATCCTGACAAGGAAATATGAGCACAGGTCCACTGTTTCCTCCTTAAATTCAAATACAAATACAAATGTATACAAATGCAAATGTATTAGATTATCTGATTATTTCACAGACATAACCCAGGAATGAAAGCAGAATACGCAGTTCTAATGTTTATTTATGTAACGTTTTACATACAGATATGTTGCAGAAGATAGCTTGATTTATTATTTCATATTTATTTTTCTTAAATAAGAGTTAGCCTATTATGGCGGGTTTCTTTTTCTTTTATGGAATGTCGAATAAATAAAATTAATTTATTTAATTAAATGCAATTATAGTATATTATTATTTAATGTCTTATTTAAATATTTTTTAACAGTAATAGAAATGATACATGAAAACACGAATGTGACTTTAAACATGAATGCGAAAAAAAAAACAATGTAATAAATGTATGTGTTTTAATGCAAAATTCAAGGCAAATAACAACACAGATTCACTTCGAATTTCATTTGATAATTGTTTATTTGGTTTTAAATGTGGATCATAATACCCAGAAAATTACATACATTGACATTTATGTACTAAACAACTATGATACCATACTATGTACATTTATTTGTTATTTCCTTTTACACTACGTACACTTGAAACATTTTTTTTTTTGTTTAGACATGTTTAAATTGTAATTATTTTAAGGAATCTTGAAAAATATGTTTTTCACCCTCCAGAAAAAAAAAAGACTCATTTATAGCTGTTGATGTAAAATTCATAAACTGTTTAAGAGACACTTGTATAACATGTTTTCTATCATTTGTAGAAAGGAGCAGCGCCTATGACATTTTACATCTAAAAACTTTGATTAGGTTATATAAAATTACCTGTTAATGGCTTGAGTAGTATTTATTACTTCCTGAACATGTTGTCGTTGTTCATCTGAGTCCACATTAGACACATCTGAACAACTTCCTGTACTGCTGCCTGACCTGGACAAGAATGAGACTTCATAAGATCAATTTATGGAAGAAAAATAGTGACAAACAAAAAATAATGCTGTACTGCACTGAAAAAAATATGCATTGTATTAACAGTGCTTGCATTTTATTGCCCTTTTATTTTTAGAGCTTGCATTTTTAGAGGCTGAAACTCAGCAAAGTTGTTTATTTCATTTCAAAACATTTCACACACATTTTCATAATTAGAAATTCAGTAATCCATAGTCAACTTCCAAAGTTCACTTCCGAAATAATAAGTCTGTTTAAAATTCAACGTATAATATTTCGGTCCATTTTATTTCACCTTATAAATTTGCTTCTACAAATTCAGGTTCAAATTCGGCAGAAAATTCAGCATTGCACATCCAGGAACTGCAGGAATAGCCATGGCCGGAGATTCCAGGTTGAGGAAGCCAACAGAGCTTTGGAGGACGTGGGGTTGTTTGGGGCTGGGCAGGCGGTTGGATGTTGGAGTGGAATGTGGAGGAATTCCTTGAACTTGCTAACCAGCTGAGCTGGCACAACGCTGCTCTAGGTGCGTGTTTTCAGCTGGGGCTGGACCATGAGACTATACGTTGTGATCTTCCCGTGTGTGAGTATCCCCTGATCGAACCGATTAATCTCATCCTTTATTTAAATGGTTGTAATTTTGAAGTCAAAGTAATAGAGGAAGATTTTAAGTCTCGTCCTCCAGCCCCCTCTGGAACACGCCACGTCGTGCCGGCTCACAGCTCGCCGGGAACCCCCACATACCGCACCAACGGCTCGGACCGCCTTGCCGCAGACTCCAAAGCACATCCTCGGCATCTGTCATCTTTAATTGGTCCGTTCTTCTGTCAGGTTGTGTATCGGGCAGGAAGGCAGATGACGATTGGAGAATGTTTTAAACAAAATGATTTCAATAATAATTGAAAAGACAGGCTGACATGGAGTACACACAACTAAAATTGACTGATATTGACTATACATGGGCAAACGAGAGCAAATGAATGACAGGTGTGGGGTAATTAATCAAAACCCATAGCAACACGAGGAACAAAAGGCAGGAGAACAGGGAAAACGGAACCAAAACACAAAAAACACGTGACACTCAGCAACCGTAACCGATTAGTTACAGTTATTTTGTAATTAAATTATGCAATTACATGTAACTAGTTACTAGTTAAGTTTGAGCCCCTACCGCTGTCATCAAGGCATCAGTATGTGCAACAAACACTTGTAATAGAATGCAATGCATATGTACTTTATCTCTCTCACACACACAGCTTGACATGCTCAGGGCAAGTTCTGCAATACTGTATGTGTAGGCCTACAGTACGGCTGTTCATTAGCTCATCTGGGGCCAAATTTCATTTGATTTGATACATTTGTAGTTTTGAAATATCCAAGACATTTTATTTTATTTTTTATTAATTTGATTTTAATCAAACTTACCAGTTGTTATAGTTTCTATTTTGTGCTGGACAATTATGAACAATAGATAAAATTTAATTTCTAGCAAAAACTGGAGAGAATTGCGTGCGTGTGGCTGAGGGGCTCCTCTCCTAATGGATATAATCTAACTCCAAAATTTTTCTAAAACTTGAGAGCCCTGCTGTTGCACTACACCCTGGACTACATTTCCCATACTCCACCTGTCTGATTACACATACAGCTGTAACCAATCAAGCAGACTATATGAGCCCTGGACTTACTTTTCCTATTGGCTGAGCAGCCGCGGCGTTGTGGGTGGGCCTACTGGGCCTGGGCCCACCCACTTGCGCTTGGGCCCACCCTGAGTAACTGCCAGATACACACACACACGGTACAGGACACGGATGTTTAGCTACTCTGTTCGATATGCAGGTTTTGGTTATTAGCCTGTTTTTTCCTTATTCTAAATGCTTGAAGTCCGTTATATGATTTAAATATGAATGTACTTCACCTGTGTTTTAACAATGTGGTATCCCACAATAGTTCAGTTTTTCACGCATGCTATTTAACTCTGAACATTCATTCCATTCAAAATTGTTCATGTTAGTTTCATTCAGCGCTATACAGCGAATACATTTTTTTTTTCATGATCAAAAGAAGCAGATAGACGATTAATCATAACCTGCCTCTTAACATGTTCCGAGTGTTTAAAATGCAAATTCATTCACTGTCTCATCTGATTGTTTTAATTGCGTTTTGTACTGAAAGCTGGAAAAAAAATAAAAAACGTTGAGAAGTGGATCTGAAATTTTCTTCCTGTTTCATTTTATTCCGGTAAAGAATAACGTGTTCCGAATGGAACGGTCAGGGAATTAACAGTGAGTGCGCAGCTGCTGTAAATGGAGTTTACCAAATATTCTCTATCGCTCTGCCCGCAATATTCACAATCCAAAGATAGGGAAAAGGAGTTTAACTTTGGTATAGTTTATGTATACCTGCTTGTTATATACATTTTATATTGAACATATTGACTCCTTAAATTAAGGCCCACCCAAAATTACTACGGCCCATCCAAAGATTAAATCCTGGCGCCGCGCCTGTGGCTGAGTATTGTCTAGCGTTTAGCACTCTCCTAGTGTTAGCAACATTACTGAGCCTCTCAGAGTTTTTCCTAGTTTCCTATTCTGGTTTTCTGTGTCTTGTATTCTAGCCTTGGTTTTCTCTTTGTCTTGCCGTTTCAAACTCATTTGCCCAATTTGCCACGCCCCCTGGATTACGTTCGCAGCTGATCGACGTCACATGTCTCTGGATGACTCTTGTATCTTGCTCTGTTTGTATCTGTTTGCTGCTTTCTATCTGTTTTGCATTTACTTTGGCCATATGAAAGAGATCTGATACTCTATTTGTCGTATTTCTGTTTTGCATAAAAATGATGAATATTCGGCTCTGCACCTGGCCATGTGATGGTCCTTTGGATCTCTGGCAAGCCATTCTTTGTAATCTTAATTAATATAATGAAAAAGCTTTTGGCTTCTCTCCTGAGGCCCAAGAGGGTGCATCGAGCAAAATATTACTAACGCACGTTTATTCAAATAAAATAACATTAATATCTGTGAAAAAGTACATAATGTTTAAAATAATGTTTATAAACCAATTATAATTAATTTAGTTGCTGAAACAACTATAAACAAAACAGCATCATGTATGTATGTATGAGTTTAAAATGACAGAGGACTTTTTCATTTAAAAACATGAGATGCAGAGGGATGGGGAAAAAAATACCCTATATAGTCTTACGATATGTTTTTTCAAAGTTGAACTTGCATTCATATTACATGGCTTTCTAAACGTCTCTCTTGTGCGAAACAGTGATAGATGTCCCTATGGAAAATGTGCGAAATAATGTGTTCTGTGTGAACGACTTAGTTTCAGTTTTGACGTAAACAAGATGTTCTCCACATTGATGTTCTCTTTTTCTGCAATATTTTTAATAAACAACACAGCAACGCCACATCTAGTGGCTTCAAAAAACAATATACGAACGACAATTACATCGTCTTCGCATCTCATGCACCACTGTTAAGGCTGCCTATTTAAAGCACACTTACAATTCGAATGCAACGTTTTTGCATTAAAATGTGGGTTTTTATTTTAAATTTGACAAATACTCGAAGGTCAAATTATTTTTTGGCAGCCCTAGTGGCCATCACAAAACTTAACATCTTGCACAGTTTTATCACAGGTAGAAAGCAAAATGTTTCAATATAAGCATTTCAGTCAAATGAAATTTAAGCAGTATTTCAAACATTTAACCCACGGGAGAAAATCAACACTTCGCAACCCACTCAACCCAACCCAATCAGCCCAATTCCAAGCAAAAAATATGGATTTGGCAACTCTGCATCCAACATTGTCAAGATAAGAGTAAGGAGAGATGACTGACAAATCATGCTGGAGGATTTGCTGCTCAGCACATAATGTGCTCATATCTGATCTTGTAAGATGTACTCCCTTTATACGGAGTACGTGTGATCGCGAAATTGAAAGTGAATAGCCGCTCATTTAAAACAGATTTAAATACTCTGCATATGACAGCAGCTTCCTGATGCGCAAAAAAGTGTATCCAATATTAGAATGATTGCGTGAGCAGGTGGTAATGGCCTGGAATTCAGTGGAAGCGGACTGAAGAAAACAGTCCTTTGTATAGGGTTTAATACCAAAACACACACAATGAATGAAGACTGTAGAAAGCAAAAGCCGAATCCCGGACATTTTGGGTGATTTAGAAATCCCCGCCAGATGCATTTTTTTTAGGTCCAAAAGAGGACATGTCTGGGGAAATGAGGATGTATGGTCACCCTAACTAACGTAAATCAAGCAAGCTAGTAGCCCATGCATAGGCCACAAAGTGTTAGCGAAATAACACATTAGCAGACCGGAGGGAATAATATGACATTTAGAAAACTTGGACAAAATAAATTCAAGCACTTTCAAGGACCTGTCTCTATGTATGTTTATTTTCAAAATCTTTATAGGGCCTTGAAATTTTTTTTTCAGATTCACAAACTTTCAAGGATTTCAAGGACCCATTGGAACCGTGAAAACAACAAGGAAATCACAATCACAACAAATAAGAAAACAATCCTCTAAACAGTCTATCATTACTTTATAAATATTAGTTTATATATAAACATATACTTCCACTGACTGATATAAAAATAGCAACATACAGTATCAAAACCAGGAATATTAGCCATAAATACATGATTTTTAGAAATCATAAAACAATCCAAATACCATCATTGTGATACAGAGATACAGAACTAAGTGAATACATATTTGGCTTTTATGTATTTGTTGAATGTAAAATATATTTTGTACAGATAACTGGGTCAATAAATTAGAGTAGATGTGATGTGAAGAGTTATATAAAGAAAGAAAGATTATGAAGAAAAATAGATTTTTATTTTTTTTATTTATTTATTTTTTTTCAAAAATTAACTGAGATGGAGAGTTTCCTGAGAATCTCAGAGCCTCCAGTTAAATTTAAGACACATATCTTCAACAAGAAACACAAAAGCACATTTCCATGCTAAAAATCAACCTCACTGTCCGTGGGGAGAGGAGGAAGATTCCTTTCTGTGGGACAACATCGGTCCACACCACCACAGAGGTGAAGATCACCACCCAACAGCCCGTCTACGGACTAATGGATATGATAAACAGATAAACCGGTCTCTAAATTCTGAATATTTTCCATTGGCACTTGATGATTACTAGCAGAGACGGTGGCACAATACCAACCAATTCACACTGAACCTGGAGAATTCATCAACAGTCAATATAAATGACAAAACAGACAAAAATGGGACCACTACCACCTCCCAATCAACCCATATGTAACATACTCAGTGATACAAAATGGCCTTGACTTCACAAAGAAAACAATAATAATAATAAAAAAAAGAATAAAATCAACAAAAACTAAATGAGACTTCATGATAAATATACAGAATCAGCTCGCTCCTCCATTGTCAGGGGCCAAGTTATGTTGTCTCCTGGGCCAACCGGGCTAGGAGATATGTCCTGATTGGTGCTCAACCCACCAATGTGTACAGACCAAACAGAGATTACCCCAAAAAAAATAACACCCGGGGGGAATGCAGAATAGGTACTTCGAACAACCCAAATAGAATTCCAAGTACATCCCAGCACCACCTAGGTTGAAAACAGCGATGAAACTGATGTATGATCTCATACGCTTTGTACATCACCTGGACAAAGTCACCACCAAAGTGGTAAACAACACACCAAACACCTTTAAGAGACTGACATAATTGTTGACAAAAACAATGAAACCTGCTGTACCCAACAGAAAAATCCAACTTTAAGAGGTTAACCCAAAAAATTGTTCTTACATAACATAATTCATTCTTAAGGATCATTATGAGACCTTGATGGACCAAACAGGCTGGTTTCAAGCCTTTGAAACGGCACCAAATTGGGCAAAAAGAAATTTCAAAACCAGAACTCATCCAGATGTTTTTGAGAGAGTTGAAATTTTGTTTGCCACAGAAGTAAATCAATATGACATAAATGAAAGACAGAACCAACACCAGAACAGACACACCCCTTTCAAGAACTTATGCTCAAATAGTGGACAGTGACAAGCCATGCGTGGTCAAACCCAAAAAAGGTCTTCAGCATGTACATGCCCAGATTCAAACATCTCCCAGGAGGAACAATGATGTGGAACAGATCACTACTACCCCACCAGAGAGGAGTGGTCCTTCGATCAAGAGTACCCACCTCTTGAACCTCCACCAGGACTCAAACCCACACCAGTACGAGCTCCAAAACCATTCCCTTTAGAGAAAACCTCACAGATTTTTACTGAAATGTTAGTAGACACAAGTGATCCAAAAATGTCAGATTCAGAGCCTCAGCCTATTGAACAGACTCCTCCTAGAGATGAGACCTACTGAGATTGAAAAAAAAAATGGATGTGAATACTGTAGGCCCTGCAAAATCAGTACAAACATTGCGAAATTATGCAATGTAGTGCAACCAGCAATCTTCCATCACTCGGCAGATTGCAAATGCCAGAAAAATCTTGTAATGCAGTGGCACATAGTACTCACCCAACACACAGCAGAATAGACTGCTCACCCATCTTTTTGTCAGATGAGTCTGAGGAATCCAACCAATTCTATTTTCAGAACACTTAGTGGGTTCCATCAAACCACCAATCTCATCAGCACTGTTCATAACAGAAAACAAAGCTCTCGCTGAAAAGGAGAAAATGTACAGTCAGTAGAGAGAGTAGTTACAACACATAAACAGTCACTGCAGACCGTCATGGTAGTTCCCATGACACCCAGTACACCACAGACCCCTATATCAATGGGCAGACCAAGCAGGCATGTGAATACAACCAAAAAACACATAGACTGAAATTTGAATCTCAAAAAGATAGATGTAATGTAATTGTGATTCGAATACTATCTTTCAGTATCCCAGAGCTCCAAAATGACAGCTTCCCTGGTGCAAAGTTTCAACAGGCTGGGAACTTGATGGAAAGAGCAACCATTGCAGTGGACATGAGATATTGATAATATCGTTTAGAATTAACAACAGAACACAGAGATGTAGGCTAACAATGAAATTCCGAGGGCCTACAGGATGGCACGCAATCTCCAATTTCCAAAGGATGAGCATTCACACTTGGAAGCAGTGAATAAATACATCAGTGACAATCTGAATTTCAGAGTTGCACTGCCCTCTGCTCACTTCATAGTAGAAATTGATTTGATACACTGGACTTCAGCCACAGCCAGGGCTATGCTTGAACATTGGGTCCATAATTAAAACTTTCAGGGACCATCAACCTAATAGATGGTAATGAGAAACTAATTATTAGTCTTTCTTATAGTACTTAAAGGTCTTTCTTTTGTCATGGCACCACATAGTTTAAAAACCCACAATACTGAATCACTAAAAAGTCTGCAGTAACACCATAGAATAATTAGGTTAGGATGTTTTTCGAGGGCAAAAAAAGCTAAAAGATAAAAACTCCCTTTGGCACATGGATCAGAACAGTCTCAAGGACTTTACAGTCTTCCTAAACAGATAATTACAATCATCAAAGCAGATCTGCATGTGTACAAACACCTACATTGGAGGATGCTGGAGAAGCATAACTTATCCAAACCTGAAAGAAAGGCTATGAAGGAAATTCAGAAACATAAAGGAATAAAGGAAGGACAAAGGAAGTGCTGTGGTCTTAATGGACAAAGAGGACTATCTTTAGGAGGGACATAGACAGTTGAATGTTTTTCAGCATTACAGTCCTCTCAATGAACCCATATACCCACAGACTATGAATGGGGTGAAAGAAATCTTAGAGGAAATGTATGAAAATATGATTATCAACGGGAGACCCAGAAGATTCTATATTTTGCCCAAAATTCATAAGGACCCAATAAGATGGAGCATTCCACACAAAACAACCCCAAGTAGACCAATCCTTTTAGATTGTAGCAGGGAAACATATTATACAGCTTAATATGTAGAATACTTTTTGAAAATCATATTATAGAAACACAGTAGCTATTTGAAAAAACACATATGTTTTTTGAACTTAATTCAAAAAACCAAAAACTTGACAATTCCAACTAGTGCGTTCCTCTTCATGCTAGAAATCAATAGCTTATATACTAACATTGAAACCCAAGCAGACATAAAAGCAGTCAGTGAGTGCATGCAGAAATTCCCAGATGCGAAGAGACCAGACAGGTACATATTAAAGTTGATATAAATTAATCTCACCAAGAATGACTTTGAATTCAATTTGAAATTCCACCTCCAAATCAAAAGCCACTGCAATGGGTAAAAAATTTGCACCTTCATATGCAAATATCTAGATGGCATCTTGGGAGGAATCAACACTCTCTTCTTTTCTGCTGAGACATTTTCGTTTCCTCAGTGATATCTGGGGTATTTGGACTCATTCCAGAGAGGACGTCATTGCATTCAGGACACACCTGAACCAGCACCAAGGTTCAATTAAAATAAAATTTGAATGAATCTTCTGGATGTGGTTAAGTTCAAGGGCCCAGAAGGTTTACAGAATGTGCCAACTGCATTACAAGGTTTTCTTTAAACCAACAGATACACATTTACTCCATAAAAGCAGTTTCCGTCCCAAACATACTTTCTGTGGCATCTTAAAGTCCCAGTTGTTAAGATTTCACAGGATTTGTTCACAAGAATCTGAATTCTTATCTGGGCCCGTATGTATAAAACTTCTCAGATATGCTTTTAAGAACAGTCGTAATCTTTGACTTAAGTGTCAAAAAATTCTTAGTAAAAAGTAGGACCTTTCTAAGAGTTGGAGACTTTTATAAAGAAGCTAAAAGCAACTTTCAGTAAAGTCTAAGACTGATTCTTAAGTGTTGACTGAGGGGACACTTTAAGTGTTGTGAACTAAGAACTACAATGATGTCAACCCAAAATGGCCACCCTTGACCTCTGAAACTGCCAATAGTGAGCCTGATCATGTGAAGTTACAGCAGCACAACACCAGTTGTTTGAGGTAACTACAATAAAATCATTTAATTAAGACACTAATTAATATTTAAATGTATTTTTTTAAAAACGCTTTGCACTGTGCAAAATTATCACAAATTATTACTGATGCTTTGAAATCCTTTTCTATTGATATGTTTCCTCGTTTACAGTTGGAGCAATGATGTGAACATGAGTTTCATCAACAGCTCCAATAAAACCAAGAAAGCTTACAGTTCTCATAATAGTGGCTTGTTTTTTGCAGCATGGTTTGTCGTTCAGTTGGAAAGTCAATGAACTGCCATATAGTAGTGGCTAAGAGTGATATCCAGACTGGGAAATTTGACATCTTCAACCTTAATTTAAAAAAATGTGTTAAAGATTTTGTAAACATATTGCATATTTGCTTAGAGTCAATTGTTTTATTTGTGATAATAACAATGACACATGACAAATTGTGCGGTCATAATTGTTGGCCATGCTGTCATACAAAACATTATGAAGACATGTAAAAAGAGAGGAACAACGAAATATTAATAACTGATTTTGTTGTTTTCAATGTGACAGAGTTTGCGACTTTAGTGATCCTGTCACTACATTTAGTGACTGACTCACACCTTTTGAGATTTTTTTCAAAAACCTAGCAACAAAATCATATTCTTGGAACCTGTTCTTCCCTGTTACAACTAACTAGGTTAGGAGAACTCTCCAGCTCTCTTAAATAATTTAGGAGCTGAGACCTAGTCTTAACACATAGGAACCTTTATTCTATTCTTAAGTCTAGGAATAAGAGTAAAATGGCGTCATTCTTAGAATTTTGACACACCTAAGACTAAAATTTTACTCTGAGCAGCTTTATACATACAGCCCCTGATCTCTTTTGATCAGTCTTTTCACCCTGACAGGTCCAGACTCAAATCTATTACAGAATCAACTAGAACATAATAAAAATTTTCTTAAGATTCAAACCATTCTGCATATCTCTGATTCAGCAATATAAGAAGTAATTCAACAAATAAGTCCCTTCTGCCATACATTAGATTCTAAATCAACATGGAGTCAGTAACAGTGATTCTGTTTTGAGAGACATTGTGAAAGCTATCACAAGCTGATTTCCATTACAGATTTGTGCAAACTTCTGTGATATTTTATAAATGCTGATTAAAAACCTATTGCAAAATGATGCCATTTCTATTAACCAATGTTACGCAACATAATTGTATCCTCTTGCAGTGAGTCATGCCAACGGATGTTGGTAGGTTTATGTACATTGCAGCCACCACATTAGCCATTTTTAATCAAAGGAGACATAGGTGTGTATCTTAGGCACAGCACAGATACAAGCTATAAACACAAACATTGACTAGAGTGGCCGTGATCAGCCCCGGTGGCTGTGTCAAAGCCGTAATGCGCCGCAGACCAGTTCGCTGTAAATAAGGGATTATTCAAGCATTAATGGCAAGGAAAGCCCCTTATACTTGAGAGTGGCTACGTATGAGGTGTTTCTTGGAGGTTATAGTACATTAAAGACTGATCATGTGATTATGTATGTCAGGTAACCTGTAAATTTGAAAAACTGTTTCCATTGCAGTTTTGTGAAATATTCCTTCTTCGAATAGCCTGAAAACCACCCTATGAAGAATAAAAACCATTTCCGATATATGAGAGTTTTTGTGACATTGACGTGTTTCCATTGGGTGCATTTTGAATTCGCAATTTCAATTTGCTAAATTTGAAGGGTAATGGAAACTCAGCTACTGAGAACAATTTGATGTTGAAAATTACTGGCTTAAAGTTCATAAATATATTTCACCATTTTTCCAAGAATGGGTTACAGAATTGGGGAGGTGGCAGTATATGAAAAAATGTCATACAGATTACTTGAAAAAATGAATGTTTATGAGCGATGGTGGGATAAATATTTGCCGTTTCTTGAGGATGCTGAGTGAAGTTCTTGTAATGAGACATTGTAAAAGTGTAGATAATAAGTTCTGCTGCTTCTGATGATCATGCACCCTCAAGACCATACCCTGTCTCAGGAGAAACATAACCGCACTAATAACCTTTAAAAGATTTAACTGTTATCATTCTGCTGCACAATGTGCGCATTGCTCAGTTGTGCACTGATTGATCTGTTTTCATATAATGTAGCTATGATTCCAACTTTGTGGCCTTCTGACTTCTCATGCATGCTAATCTGTTCTATTGCTTTTTTCCAGTTTTTAAAACCAGCACTGACAAAAGCTGCTTATGCACTCTTTTCCTGCCTTAAAGTATTTGGAGCAGTGAAAACACAGAACTCCATCAACACCCTGACTAACATGCAGTCATGGGTACTTTTCATACCAAGATTTTTTGAATGATAATGTCTTATCACCAAGCACTTGCTTTTAGATGACTTGAGGATCTAAACTTTTTTTATTCCTATCTTCTGATGAATAATTTCGGTTACCAAACATTCGGTGCATCCCTGATGTTACTGTAATTCTAAACTAAATGTGAACGTGTATTTACTCATCTTAACTGCACAAAAACAGATTCAGTATTCCTTAAAAGAAATAAGAAGTCAAATACAAACTCAAATATTATATAAACCTGCAATTATTAAATATGTTAAATAAGACAAATGTCATTTATGTATTTAATCCCATTTTATTAATCAGTGTCTTTGCTACTGTCCTTCGATGATCCAATTCAACCATACTAAGCAAAAATGACACATTTAGGTTTCATTTCTGTTATTGCTGATTAGCGTTGAACTTTCTTCTTTGGCGCCATATTCTTCATGCAATTTGTTTGAGCTGTACCCTGATTTGAATAGGTGGGGGACATCAAAAATGATAGAGATGAACTTCCCTCTAATAGTGAGCAGCTTTGGTGCAATCTTTCATATTAAGAAAAGCACCAAAGTGTCTTAGTGCCTGTATATAATTTGCTGACTGGTCGCAGACAACACATTTTACCTGCAGGGAAATCAGGAGTAACATATAGGGATAACCCCCTATTTTCTTTAGATGTGGTGTGTAGGGAGATCCACTCCTCCTGGAGACAGCTGTCACACCCTTTGGACTGTTTTGTGTGTTTTTTCCTCATGTATGCCCTTATTTGGTCTTCCTGTTCCGTTTTCAATCATTATGTCACTGTCTAATTGTTTTCACCTGTCCTCCCCTGATTTGTCTGTGTATTTAAGTTCGGGTGTGTCCACAGTTTGTGGTCGGTTATTAAAGTCATTCTAAGTCATTCATTCAGTCATTTTGTTTTTGTCATTCAGTTATTAAGTCTCATACGTTGTGTTTGCGTTTGGTTTCCTGCTGTTTCCTGTCTGTTCCTGTTCTCGTTTTGTATTATTTAATAAAATTACATGTTCTGGATCTCCTCGCTCCGCCTCCTCATTCCCCGCAAACCACGCCGTGACAACAGCAGCCCTCTTCCCCAAGAATATTTTTGTTACATTCTTTACTGTTTACTATTGTTCCTTGTGTTAAATTCTTTACTGTTTATTGCTGTATTATAATTCCTTGTGTTTTTCATTGATGTCTTATCATTTGCTAATGAATAAAATCAAATCCAAGCCTTCTTTTATCTTGTTGAATACCTTGTTTTGAATTATGGAAATAAAATAAATGAATGAATGTTGTTATTATTGTTGGAATTATTTCTGTGTACATGAGTACTCTCATTAGCTGGGTTTCCATTCAAAGTTGCGAATTTAACTTGTGCACAAAAATTGGAATATCGCATAAAACATTTGCGAATAATCCATCCAACAAGTAAAAGAGAACAAAATCATCACTTCCATCTAAGAGGACCAAATTGGAGGTCTGGTCGGATTTTGGCATTTTACAAGAGTCCTGAGGAAAATTTAATTAAGGACGGTCACCCTGTCTGCAGATCATGCAAGAAAAGTCGCTGCAAAAGGGGGAAATACATAAAATTTGCTGAGACATCTTGATCACCACCCATCGTTATACAGCGAATGCAAGGTAAATTAACTTTTACCTCAATACCAAAACTAACTTTGGCAAATAATTGAACAAAAAATATTGATTAGAGATTACATATTTCATTATCTCACTTGTAATTAACGCAAAGCTTCTGCAAAGATAAGTATGCAGCAAGTAGCTTTGAGTCAAGACGAATGAACACGTCTAAACTGTTAAGGTTGACATTTATAAAAGAATGTATTGCATATTCTTAGTGAACTTATTACACCGATGTAAGTATGAACACTAAATTCCATTTTCAATACAATCCAAAACTGAGATGCAAGACGGCACGTTGCATTTGAATGAAGGAGAATGTTTATGCTTAAAAAAAGTGCAATTGTATTTGTTTGTTGATTTTCAAATATAAAACTTAAAATGTTTTCAGTCTTTGTATCACTTCTTTTTGAATGTTTTCATCTCATTTTAACAAAATCGTGATAATATTGATAATCATGATAACTTTGCTCACTATAATCGTGATATGAAATTTTCATACTGTTACATCCCTATCTGGGAGGCAATTATACAGAAATACTTTGATGACAGACTTTGCTCAGGCACTTCAGAACAACGAAATCTGTGGAATGAGATCGGTCCATTGGTTAGTCAGGTTTTGCCGTCCCATAGCATAAAGTCATGACTTTTTTTGATGTATATAGGGGTCATTTTTAGACTATGGACACTTTTATGTTCTTTGGTCATATCTTTCTTTGTCAAACTAACAATAAAACAAACTTAAAAATTATTTACTACCTTTCTATTATTTTTTCATACTTTTCCACCTTCTTATTGGTGTTTCAACAATAAAAAAACTAGTTTCACGAGTTCGCCTGCCCATCCAGTCCTGATGGGCAATGGTTAACAAACTTGGCTTGCTGTCCTTAATGGAGGCTCGAACCCGAGGCTTGGTTTGAGTGCAGAGTTCAACCCCCCATTGCGATATTATCTAGAGGGAGAATAACAGAAACAGAGGAGGAGAAGGGGAGGTGGAGGGATGCCAGAAGAACTGACACTGGGATGGTGCAATGAGAGCTGCTTATATAGGCTCGTAATGATGATTGACAGGACTGAATGATTAAGCTCCTCCCGAACCTACGTCTGGAACTTCATTTAAAATATGAATTATCTGGTAACCGTTAATGTACCTGAATTAAACACCAGTAAAAGAATTAAAATACATTAATTCATTACATTAAGACCACTATTAATATTACGTTTTATACAAAATATAGCTGTCACACAGTATTGGTGTCATTTCCACCACAACACTGTAATGTCCCTTTAAAAAGTTTGTGTGAAAGATTGGTGTCTATGGAAATATTTAGTGACATCAGAGCACATGATGGACATGGAGGGAATTTAAATTTTCATCAACAATAAATGAAGAAAGATCAAGCTAAATATTGCTTGATCAGTTAAGATATTTATTCTACATCATTTCCAAACATTCTGTACTTTCAAGGGTTTTTAAAAAGTTAAGTTAAATGAGTATTTTGCATATATGAAATGCAGAGTATTAACTCAAACAGTGAAGCTATTGTCTGTTTTTTCACAAAAAAAACTACAGAAATGTCATTTCCACCTTACTGCCCTCTCTGGTGGAAATGACAGCATGTGGTGGAAATGACATTTATGGTTACAAATGACATTTATGCTTAAAAATTGATCTATTCTTAAGATGCCACCTAAGACAACAAAAGAAAGGTTACAGGTCTATAGGAACAAAAAAATAAAAGCTGACCCTGACATCTCACAATTATATAGCCTCATAATTGTCTCACAATGTTGAAATTTTGATGCATCATTTATTGTGTCAGTTATTTACAGTATGCACTGTAACCGTTCATCTGTGAGACAAATCCGTTTTATACATCAAGCTCAGCCCTACACTAAAAACAGGTGTGGTTATGTGTAATGAGTGTGATGTATTTTCTAATAAATATCTCAGCTGTTTCCCTACATTCATGTTAATTCACTGTTATTTCCACCACGGCCCAATCATTTCCATCATCACACACATTTTTTAAAAATATTTTAAAAGTTCTCATCACACATTAAAAATGTATCTACAATTTATGAGATCATGCTGTAGTTATTTATTATTTAATAAGCTTTTACCCAAACAAATATTAAATTTCAGAGTGTGATAGGTGTACAGTTCTGCATTTGGTCCTTAGAGCAGTTAATTGATCTAATTCAAGTCAAGTCAAGTCAAGCTTTGTTGTCATTCCGCTACATGTGTGGACATACAGTGGAACGAACGTGTCTCGCAGGACCACGGCGCTACATAAATAAACATAAATATGAACATAAATACACTAGACTTAGAAACAATTTTTTAAACCTATACATGTAACTATACATATACTAAAAATAATTGACTATACATACACATAACCTAAGACAGACTATACAAGTAGTTTACAATTGACAAATGTATAATTATTGTACATTGTGGAAAAACTGGTAAAACTAGTTACAAAAATGATCTTAGACAATTCTTGAGTGGCATACGTTATTCTATTTTTAAATAACAGCTGAATATTGAGATGTGGTGGAAATGACATTTGTTCATTGCAGGTCAGAAAAAATGTAAAATATTAACAATTTCTCTTGTAATCTAAGTTTGTCTTCTTACAGACCTTAAAACTAAACAAATTATTTAAACTTATGAGACTGTGTTACGTGACTTTTCAATCTTTTTAATTCAACTTCACAAGGCTAAAAGTGCCCCTAGTTGAAGAAACGCCCATAGAGGAATTTATTTGGCAAATGCGTTCCCATCTCGCATTATTCGCATTAACCCTTTTCCGCACAAGTCCAAAAACACCTCAAGCGAGCGTAAAAACGTAATTGCAAATTAAGGGATTTTTATTTGAAATGTGGCATTTTAATAACGCGTTTCTGATGCGATACTTCAAAATGCGCGTAAACACAGGGTGATGGAAAGAGCTATTGTCATTCCCTCCAGTAACACACAAGCAATTGTTCTTGAATTTCACTGACTAATGTTTTATTCAGAACATCAATTCCTCATTCACCATAACATGGATGGCAGATGAAGATATCAGACGCAAAACACCAGACATAAGAACTGAAAACAAATACATTACAAACAATCAGTGTGTTCTTTGACTGACTCAGTCAATTTCAAATGGCTGTATTAATAGTCACAAGTGTTGCTAAATATCATCCCAAATGTTACAACTCAAATTAACACCACACAGATCATAAACACGTTACATAAACACAATCACACTAAAAGTACAAACATCAAAAACATTTAACATAATTAATATTACATGTCAGTCACAAAGAAACAAAACACAAACATACCTCATTATCTGCTTACAGGAGAGAAGATTCAAAGGGAACATCAAAGACACTTTCATTGTTTTACATTCTTTTATGCTAGTTATGCTAGTGAGTGAAACTTCATTACGCACAATGTGAGATTGTTGCTGTATCTGAAATCGCCCCATACCCTCATTCACTGTTCCCTACAGTAGTCCACTAATACAGTTCACTTGACGGATTGCATGAAGATGAGCGAGTGAATACGGATACCCAGTGTTTCAGAAGGGATGGGTTTTTTTTAGTGCTTTGCTGGTTGATAAAAATAAAATTAATAAAAATAAAAATGCTGACAGTGTGTTTGCATAAAGAAAAGTAATTATAGCCAATTTTTTTCTCAAAATAGAACAGTTGTTGCTTTACTATGTCATGCTTACAAGAAATAGAATCTTCCATTGTTATTCAAAAATTTTTTACTTTTATGGACTTTTTAATTGAGATAGGACAGTATAGAGATGACAGGAAAGCACTGGGAGGAGAGAGGGGAACAGGATCATTAATAGACAGGAATCAAACTCAGGTCGCCATTAGCACAGTTGCGCTATATGTCAACACACTAACCACGACTTTCAGAGAAGAACTGAGACGTGTTTTTCTTACATAGCTGAAAACTTGTAAGTCAACAGTCCTATAGTCCTCTCTACTTGTATGGGACTGCACTTACCGGTAAAGTGCAATGTCAGAATAATAATACAAGTAACTCACAAAGCATTTAATGTAAAAATTAAACACTTTTGTTTAAAAAAAAAAAAAATACTAAAATAAAATATATATATATATATATATATATATATATATATATATATATTAAATAGTTGTACATGTATAAACATGACCTCCATCATTTTTTCCCTGGCCATAGACCTCTCTGCCTCTTTTTCCAGGAAGTCCAAAACCGGATCCCTACACTGTCTTCTTGCTGGCAAGGGGGTAACTTCACTGTCACCTCTTTCAACTGGGTCTGGATGGTGGTGTGGTGAAGGTGGATGCTGAAGCAATCAGAACGGGAGGGTGAATAGATGGCCTCCCCCAATAGCTTCCTGCATCAGGTCAAACCACTTCCAGCTTCCATTAAAGTGCATGAGTCACACTGAATTATTTGATGAAGCCATTTGGAGCCTGACACCATAAATAGTAAAAATCACTAAAACAACAAAACGGATAACTTCTTATTTTTGTGACTAATTAAAAAAATACAAACCTTGAAATATATGTCCATATCTCAAAACTATTCTATATCATATAACTGTATAACGTTCTTTTTTCATAGACATATTTTTGTTGATTTCGTTATTTTTCCTCGAGCTTTTATGAGCTTTGGTGACTGAAAGAAACAATAAAACAAATTAACTATTAATCATCGCTGTCTGTCATTGTTATAAACTTATTTCACAATCTAACATACTTCTAATAAAAGACAATAGACTTACTCCCATCCACGTTGAGCTGTGTTTCTTTTGCCAGAGAACAAGTGATTCTTCAACATTTAAATATGTAATTTTGATGATCAAAGATAAGTTTTAAGGGATAACAATTTTGACTACAGGGGGACTTTAAGCAGGAAAAGTTTTGAAACCATTGTTCAAGCTTTTATCTACACAACTCGACTATTGTCATTCTTTGTATGCCGGGTTACCTCTCTCTTCCGTCTCTCGCCTTCAAATGGTTCAAAATGCGGTTGCCAGTATAATATCTACAAAATTCTGTTATTTTTCTATAAAGCTCTCAACAACTTAGCTCCCAGGTATCTTTCCAGTTCACTCACCATTTACAATCCGGCTAGGTCACTTAAATCCCAAGATGGTCATCCTTTGCTGATACCACGGTCTCGCCTGCAACACAGTAGTTGGTCCTTAGCTATGGAACAGCCTGCCACTACCTTTCAGAACTGCTTTCACATTAGCAAAATTCAAATCCATGTTAATACGTATTGTTCTAACAGTTATGTATTTACAGGTGGTGAACCCACATTCTACTGCCTTCTCAATGTGCCAGATCTGCAGCTTTATTCCTGATGAAGCAGCTGACCACCTTCGCCTGTCTTTTCAGTCCATCACATCCGTAAATGCTGCTGTCAGACTAGACTCTGATCATGGATGAGAAAGGGACATCAAGGCTGTCCTTGCCTGAGTGCACAGAGAGCATGAGGAAGACCGTAATGACATTTTCTGGATGTCCTGTACAGAGCATATTTAGAGCTTTTCAGAAATACTAAATGTTTGGATGTTTCACCATGACCACTCCCTCTCCTTGGTCTTCAAAGATGTCTAATATGAATTTAGTGACACTCTTATGGAAATATGATAAACGTTTGTAATTATCTTTTACATCTGACTAAATTTTAAACTGTGTCATAAATTAACATCTCAGGAAAATGTTATGGGGTTTCACATCAAAATATGACTTTCTGTTATAAAACAAGATGTTCATTTCATACAAGTCTTCACATGAGGACACCGGGATTAAAAGCATGTTTGTTACGCATTTTGGGAGACACAACAAATGAATAGGGAAAGAAATTATACTTCAATATTCCTATTAAATATTATATATTATTATGAAAATCTTGTCAATTATTACTTCCATTACTACACTTCTTTTTTCATTACATGCTGCCCCCAAAACACATTAATATGCAAATTAGATTTAGTTTATAGATACATTGTACATAATGAGCAAACCCGTTAATGGCCATTTTATGCATTTTACAGTTTAGACTCATCTTCACACAAAGTTTTTAACAAATTAACAAATTAAAATGTATTTTTATTATTTTTAAATGGCGATTTAAAAAAAAAATGTTTTTGCCTATGCATGTTTATTCATGTCTTTTTATTTTTTGTAAAAAAAGTCCTGATGTCCAAGGACATAGCATAACGTATTTATTTATTTATTTATTTTTATATTTTAATGCTCTAAGCAATGTAATGATATGAAAAAACAATTTTTTTTTTTTTACTAAAGTCTTTTCCCGGGTCTTAGGAGGTTAAAAGATGTTTTAATCATTTCTGTACCCATTTCTGTATCGATACCCAAAATATATGCTTTTGCATTTCGTTTCGAAACCAAATCTTTTGCTATTGTCTTGTCTGTCACACTGGACTACCTAGACGCTTCCCTTTCGAACACTGCTTCTCCTTCACGGAACTCCCCAGCACGACGAGGGTACCAGAACCCCTGTTTATTTTTGTTTTAATCATTTCTGTAGTATACTCACTCAAAGCCTTTGATGGCAGCAATCCTTCATAAGTCACTCTGCACCGGATAAACACACGTGTCTCATCTGTCCTTGTAACATCCAAAATTTAAGTTACCTGTGAATTCTGTGCTCAATACTGCATTTACATGATGTGTTAACTAACTTTTTATCCAACACAAATGTTCCTCAATTTATCAACAGGACTAATGGACAAATAAAATAGGTAACTCATGTTTAGTTACTATATGTTGATTTGTTTATTCGCATTACTTACGACTATCTAATGTAAGCAGTGTTGACAACAGTGAATTCTACACAACAGCACACATACTGTACATCACTCAGATGTTTGTTTCATGTTGTGATGTGCTCATTTGCAATTCTTTTAGAATATTTCCTGTCACAAATTAAAAATAGACGTTGTCATTAAAATAATATGGTTTATGTATATTCACTTTGGAGACATACTAGTGCTTACTGGAGCTCCCTTGTTCGCTAACATTAATAATACATGTTTTTACAGCAAAATCACAAATATACTGTTTAACGTCTTTTTATCTGAAGCAGTTTAACAGTTTGCTCTACAGTAACTCAACAAATGAAATTTTGAACACAAGGAAGGTGTTTTGGTTTCTAATACTGACATTTGTAAACAATCACGTTCGATGATAAGATCAGTAGGCATATTTGCACAAAACACTTGTGATCCAGCTTCACTTACAGCAGAAGTGTGTATAAGGGTTTTTTTGTGAATGTTTGCGATCGCCTTACCTAACAACATGATAGTTAGCAAGTTTAGCAGCTAAACACGGCTAAAGTAAACAGGCTTGTCACTCCACAGAGAGAAGAGAGGGGCGGGGGGGGCGAGCAGAGCTCATTTAAAGAAACAATCCCTTAGAATGAGATGATTTTTGCAGAGCTGATTTTGGCAAGGTAAAAAAGGTTGTTGTTTTACAAAACCATTGAGAATTTTTAACCAAAGTATATTATAGACTTTTCAATAAGACCCCAAAGAATCATATCAACTTGTGGAAAATGGGCATCCGATGACCCCTTTAAAAACAAACAAACAAACAATTGGACTTACATTAGTGTGATAAAAACTACATGACACAAATAATCTTAGAAAAAAAAACATTTGTAGTGAAATTTAATATTTAGTTTGTCTCACGTCCCATTAGATTACATGGGAAGGGCAGGGTTTATGACCCGTACTGGGACCAGCCACCTAGGGGCAATCAAAACATTTTGGCTTCATTTTTCAAGAATTGCAGGAGTGTGATGGAGTCTTATGATCGCAACAGCAAAATTAAAGTCCTGTATGATGCATAGAGAGAGATATTTAAATATACATGTTGATGCATCTAAATAATAAGTTTAATACAGTTTTATTTTTCTCTTTATAGAAGGGAGGGGGTGGTGGGTGGCAAGTATCAATCTTTATACTATTTGGTAAATTAATAAGAAAGTATTTCTTTACAGTCCACTAGATGGTGGTGTTGAGGTAGTGTTTGGGTGTTTGTGGGGGTAGTTCAGTGGAGTTTTCCCTCCATTCCTTGCTTTTCAATAACTTGAATGCATGTGCGCATTTTACTTTCACTTTCGAATTAGCAGCAATTCGGCGTCAGTGGCTTGAAAACAGTAGTCTACAACGACAAACTCAGCAAACACGGTGAATCCAAATATACTAGAATTGAATGTTTAAAAAACCTTTCAAAATCACCTTAGATAAATGGCAAAAGTTAACAGGCTTTTCCAAAATACCCAAAATATATGCTTTTTTGCATTTCGTTTCGAAACTAAATCTTCTGCTATTGTCTTGTCTTGTCTGTCACACTGGACTGACTACCTAGACGCTTCCCTTTCGAACATTGCTTCTCCTTCACGGAACTCCCCAGCACGACGAGGGTACCAGAACCCCTGTTTATTTTGGACACTTTTGTTTATTTGTTTAATAGAAGCCTCTCCGAAGCTTGACGTCACACCCACTGTGCCTGTCATTTGCTTCTCCTGCCACAATTGCAACCTATCACAGAATATCGCAATAATATTGTATCGTGATACAAGTATCATGATAATACCGTATCGTGGGGTCTCTGATGATTCCCCACCCCTAGAAGACACCTGCTAAAATGTCATTCAGTGTAACCACTAGAATTTCTGAGATGGTTTCTATTGTATTTTTGTTTTGTTTTTTTCAGTAGGGAGGAGAGTTTGTGATGTGACCTCTTCATTACTCCTAATGTTCTACAGATTTAAGAGTTAGTTTCAAAAATAATAAGAGTCCTAAATTTAGGATTGACATGACCATTATTTTTAAGGTTTTCTCCTAAATCGGTAAGTTATGAGCTAGTTTTAGGCTTAAAATGTTTTAAGAATACTGGCCCAAGACGCCATCTGATGAAATCACCATACACATAGGATGCGATATGACCATATCAGCATGTAAAATGATCATTCAGGTTAGAAGCAACAGAATAAGTTTCAGAAACTAGATAAAGTTTTTCAAAGAAGTTGCTAGATTTGTTGCTAGGTGCTTAATTTTTTGTTGAAAAAGTTGCTGAGGGGTCTGAAAAGTCTGGATTAATACCCCCCATAGCTACCCCTTTACCTACATTTTGAGGATGATGTTACATGTACTTTAGATATTGTATCAGTGATTCTGTAATATTACACTTGTCAAAACAATTATTTAAATCAATTTTGCTGCAGCATTGTTAAAGATTACATTCATCATGTGCCAGATACTGTAGTCAATTAATTTTATGGGAATGGCATTTTTTTGCATACATCTGGCTCAGCAGGCAAATGTTCTCACATTTGTTCTCACAAACCATCTTGAACACTTCTGCGTTACCTCTGGGTATTCACCCAATATTTTGCATGACCTTTGGAGGGAATCGTGCCAATTGTGCACAGTGCCTTGCTGTTCATGTATCCAAAAAGTGTTTACTGTAGAAAATCTCAACAAAACATTGTTTCATTTCCTTATACAGAAACAGATAAAACAGAAAAACCACATGTGATGCAAATTTAGCTTTTAAAGAAGAAACACCATAGGAGACAACATGGACATGAAAATTGGACATTGTTTAAGTTGCTTCCAGTCATGATAGGTCACTTGATTTCCAAAATAATTGGACAAATTGGCATGGTATGTTCTTTTGCATTTGAAAGACATTGTGGAATTTACTGTTGCTAGGTTTCACACAGATGGAACAACTGCGTATCTTTGATGCAAAATTACCGAACATAGACAGAAATACATAGCATTTTCCAGAAATTATATTGTGCCTAGGGCTGTTTGATTAGGAAATGTTTGGAATTTTTGGATTTCCGGTTCTGGAATTGATAGGATTTGGTTTTAAGAATCGATTCCTCACTGTTGTTTTCGATTCTGTTTCGATTTATTAGCAAACAAGAGGTAAAATAATTGGTGCTTAAATGGACGGCTGCATCCTCAAACTCAAGGTCAGAACCAACTTTTGACTTAGTTTATTTTATTTTCATGAATCGGCATTTAGCGACGTTTGATGGAGTAGCAGCTGAGATAAGCTTTGTTGAACTGAACATGGCTCTAAATGAGGAATCGTTTCCCCTTGATTCTCAGCCCTAATTGCGACCCAAACACCACTTTGTGGAGCACTACCCTGAGCTCATTAAGTTAAAATGGCCCATTTGTAGGTCGGAGGACCTTGCATTTTGAAGCTAAGCACAGCTTCATCAAGCATGGCCCCCCCAGTATACAAAATGCTTTAAGCATGTGCCACAGTCATTAGCCTTGAAACAACAGCTGATGACTACTTAATAGATGAGGCCTCCAGCCGACAGAAGGCCTGACTTTGAACTTCACCTGTTGAAAAAAACTAACAAAAAACAGCACAAGCTGGTTAGGTATGTTTTGAAGAATGTCACCTGGACCATGTTAACTTATATAATCAACAAACATTAACAAAGTTCATTGTTCATGTAATGATTCATGTCTATTATATGATCTGGTTTATGTCAGATTTCAGATTGCTAAATCGTTTTCAGTCGAGGGTCAATTCACAATCAGAAGTGTTCCGGAGGAAGATGGCAGTGCCATGCTGCTCCTGTCTGACACCTTTGAGGAATACAGTGTCCCTGGACATGCTGTTTGTTTTAAAGAATCCCCCATGACATTAAAACTAAGACACAGCAATTACACAGTTTGGAGGACTGAGCAACTGGAGGATATAGAGGAAAATGTTAATTTTACTGTTTTTGTGTGTGTGTGTGTGTGTGTGTGTGTGCGTGTGTGTGTGCGCGTGTGCATTCACTTGTTCCATTTTTAAATTAGTTGATTAATATGGTCATGTTAATTTCACATTTAAATATCACTTCTGTTTATATACATTTTGCCTTGTTTTTTTCCTATGTTTTCAACAAAATTGCAATATGGTTAAATAATCTTTAAGTCTGATGTGTTTTATCATCCGCCTACCATAAACACTAGGGGTGTAACGGCACACAAATATGATGGTTCCGTATGTACCTCGGTTTTAATGCCATGGTTTGATATGATTTTAGTACAGCAGGGAGGAAAACAAATTTTTTTATTTATTTTTTAAATAAATAGTGGTTTACTAAACAAGTTGCTCTTTTTTTTTTCTGCTATTTTGCTAGTAGTAGTGATTAAAATCTGCCTCAGCTGCTTTAAACTATAAGGAGCCCTTTTACATTATAAGGTTACAATAAACAACTTCACCTGAACTTTAATTGAATAATTACTAATATAATAATAAACACCTAACTTAAAAAAAAAAAAAAAAATTGTATGAAAACAAATTGCACACAACGCAGTTTTTAAAGTAACTTGTAAATTATAAAATTCTGTTTGTTAAAATATATTCATTTACACAGTGGCTGTCATAACGTTCTTAAACATAATTAAGCCTACAATACAGTGAGTATTTAGTGTAATATTTCACGAAATGCTCTTTTCTAGACTTAATTTCTCTAGTGAACGAACAAGCTGTTGACAATGATGACTTGTCTGAGGTGAATGAAATGCCATGACGTTTTATTCCCATGCTGTTTTGTTGCTGTCTTTCTGCGATGCTTGTGTTTATAGTAGCATGTTTCTGAACCATCCCAGAAGCAGCTCTCTGAGGCGTTTATACAGTGATCAGTCATGCCACATCAAAGATTGTCAAGACACCACTTATTGTTTGAATTAACTTGGGGGGAAAAAAATGCCATACTTGTTCGGTACATATGCGAACACACACCAACATAACATTAAGATCACAGGAAAACTAAGGAACTGAACCAAACTTATAAAGGGGTGCTAACGAGACAAAGACAGGTGTAGGCAATGAACCAATGAAGACCTAACAAGAAACGGAAAAGGAAAGACCATATAAGGGCACAGAAGGATGAAACAAAAAAAAAGTCCATAGGGGTGTGACAGTACCAAACCAAAAGACCCATACTGAAAATTTTCTGTATGAATACATGTACCATTACATCCCTAATAAACACAAATACATAATGTTGCTCTGATTTTAATTCTACCAAGTATGTTAAACAATACGCAAGTCGTTAACTAAAATTTTTCCTTTGTCTCCTCCACATCTCTCTTAACTGTGTACTTAAAGTAATGTATTACTTAAAATGAATTAATGTAGAATACATTATTACAGTTAATTATATAATTTTTATATATTTAAACCACAAATTACGAGTGGGATAATAACTGGCCACACATTGTAGCTTTATTGCTTGTGGTTTTGTTACAAATAACAGATACCAGATTTAGAATAAAGTAGTAAATGTCTAAAACACTAATCAAATTTGATTAACTTATTGGCTTTTGAGGTGGGGATGTCAATGAAAATTGCTTCAAGTATATCACAAAATAACACGACTGACCAGAAAGACAAATTATCACTGGCAACACGGGCAACCAAGTTTCAAGTAAAAAACAATGCTGTTGACCGTTTGTTAAAGATTCTTCAGCAACAAAACCACACAGATCGTCCATCCTCTGCTTGTATGCTGCTGAAAACACCTCTGCATGTGGCAACCACAAAAACTTGAATGGAATATGTGCACTACCATCTACATGAAAAGTTACTGGACTACCTTGAAAAGTGCTCTGCTGAAGAGCTGCAAGACATTGACTACAGCAATTTTCTTCCACTGTTGATAGTCTACCATTATTTAAGAGTTCAGCAAAGTCACAGCAGAAAATGTTTAATACACTCTCTGTGATGCTCCAGCAAAAGCTTTTGCCTCTGGCACAAAACTGTGCACTGGATATTATGTGACCAAAAGGGCAAATAGTTTAATAGAGTCACCTTTCAGGACACTGAAAACCTCACAAATTAATGCACCATTCAGATGCCAGGTTCAGTCCCAGCATCGTAGCGACAGCACACCACAGGTCCAGATTTCAATGGAAATTATCAAAAACTTTCTAACTGATGAGATGCATCAGTCATGCCTTGGAGTTATGAAAAAGTGGCTGCTAAGTTGGACCACTGGAGTGAGAGGAGACAGGCTCTCAAAGCACTCAAAAACAAAAGAAGTGATCACTAGCCTTCTTCAATTCAGAAGTGAAATTTGACATCTGTCAAAGCCTGGGTGAGCTTTCATTTCATAACAATTCATGTTATACACAGGCAAGCTGAATTTTTTTTTCTGACTTGCAGCATGGTCATGTGCTTGTTAGTTGTCTGTAGAGAACAAGAGCTCTATAGTCAAGAGTTTATATGTAGTTAATTCTAATTTGAATCATATCTGTATACCATTAACACACTGTAATGGTTAAAGCAAAATGGACGACCAAAAAATGTATGAACAAATTAAACAGAGGCAGTATGAGAAAACTGCCAAAATTAGCAAAAAAATAAAACTGGGGAGGGACACATACAACATTCACCTTTTACTCACAATCATAAATTCAAGAAGAAACATTTGATCCGAACATTCTTAATAAACAATTCAGTCTGTTATACAATAACAAAATATTGAAATATAGCTGCGAGCAGCAATTACCAGGGTTCGAGCATTTAAGGCCTTTATGGCTTCTATATTGTTAGGGCGTAGGCCAACATGAAATATATGGCTGACACCAGAACATATCCATTATGAAGAATACACTCACAAACAGAAACATAAATGGAAATGAAATGGTTAAACTATTATGTTCATTAAGTATGATTACACACACAGACAGATGCATACATATTTTGTTGTATATAAGAGATTTGTATAATAAATAAGTGACACAATGCTTAAGACTTGTGTTTTTAAGATCTGATATATCATTGTCATGTTTCACTGTAATCAGAATCATATGAAATTGTCAAATATGATATATCTGTATATGTGAAGTGGTAAACTTTGGCTAAATGTGATTTGAAATGTTATAACAGTGATTTAGTATCATTTACATATGAATTCAAATTCATAAAAATCGCTGTTGTAGTAAAAGGAGTAAGCCTACTAGTGGTATTGTACTGCCATATAGTGGCTATAGTTGTAATTTCATGTAGTTTGAAATAGAGATGTATTGTTTTTAAGCTTTATAAGTATTACATTGCCTTTTTTGCCCAATGTCCATAAACATATGCTTGTTTTGAATCATGTTCAAGCTCCGCAATGTTTTTGATTTGACCAAAAATTAAGCTTATACACATGTGTGTCGAGTTTGGTAAAGATATCTCATTCCATTCAAAAGTTATAGTCATTTTAGTAAAAGTGGCCTTGTTTTGGGTTTTATGTACTTGATGCATCGGAAAAAGAATGGCATCTATGCTAATATTAGTCTGTTTCATTCTTATTCCGAGGTCACCGTAGCCACCAGACCCAGCCTGTATGCAGATCAGATGGTCACTGCAGTCCTCCGGATTCAGTCTGTACCCAGCTTAGATCATGGATCATCACCTGGAGATGACTTCTGTAGCCCTGAATGTCAACTAGATGAGTTCCAGAGATGGATCATCAATGATGACCTTGACACCTAGATGGCGATTGGTGCTACACCACAGGAACTTGATGAGTTCTCTACAATCGGACATTGGTACAAACTGCTGCTTTTCGTCTGGCCAGAGGAGAACTGGTCCACCGACTGAGTCTGGTTTCTCCCAAGGTTTTTTTCTGTATTTGTTACCTGTGGTAAGTTTTGGTTCCTTGCCGCTGTTGCCTCTGGCTTGCTTAGTTGGGGACACTTTTCAGCGATATTGTATACTATTAGAACTGAAGTTGGCGATGAGATCAATGAATTCATTGATGAACTGCCTTTAACTGAAAATTGCTTATTTACAATAATACGTTACTTATACACTATTGTGCTGTTTAAATACTGTGAAGTTGCTTTGACACAATCTGTATTGTTAAAAGCGCTCTATAAATAAAGGTGACTTGACTTGACTATGCTGTTAAGGTGCAGGCCAATATGAAATAAATGGCTGAATCCAGAACACATCTATGATGGAGAATACTTTGATGAGTAGATGAATACACAGAAATGAAATGGTCCAACTATTATGTTCATTAAGCATGATTACAGACACTGACATAGGAACATACATTTTGTTGCACATAAGAGATTTCTGTAATAATATAACAGGTAATTTTAATAGTTTATATTAGGTTTCATTGTAACCAAAATCTGGAATAATTATAAAAACTAATATCTGTGTATGAACAAAATGGTAAACTTTGAATAAACATGATTTTAAATGTTATAACAGTCATTGTAGAAGCATTAAACTATAAACTAATGTTTGAGTGGTTGAGTCTATTAGTGGTCTCACGGTGCCATCTAGTGGTTAAAATTGCAATTTTATTCAGTTTAACTTTTATCTGTTGTTGATTTGTATGTATTTATTGTGATATGTAGTTTTATTTATTGTTTTAGTCATTTGTTCATGTTTTCTATGTTTTCAGTAAATGAAATGTTTTGAATGCCTGAAACCTAAAATAAACGGTAAGTCGATGAAAACACAGTTTGAATTTGGCAGTTGCGTGACGTCACGGAACGTCCTAAATCCCATATGTGGGACCGTACTCCCAGGGGCGCAGAAAATAGAATCCCATATGTGGGACCGTACCGCTCAAAGGGTTAAGTGATGCATTAATTCATTGCTCAACTGAAAACTGGTGGATTGAAATCAACTCCATTTGTTGAGTGTATATTCATGCATAGCTATGTCAAAGAAAAGTTATATAATTAATTATTAGTTAGCATGTATGTTTATTATTGTGTGTAAATGTTGGGGTGGGCTAGCAGTGCAGTTAATTATGGTGTTATCTTAATTTTTAAGTAGTGATACTTACTTACTTTTTTCAATGGTAAAATCAACAGTCTCCAAATGCGAGATGTTCCAGCAGCTGCCTGATGTCTGCTTTGTGCAGACAATGCAAATGTGTATTTTAACCGTACTTGGTAGGTAGGGTTGTTGAGTTACTGATGCTATGAGGTGTTAGTGCACTTGTCACTCTTTTCATTATTATTATTATTATTATTAGTATTGCTTATAATTACATATAAGATCTGTAAATATGGTTGTAGCTAACAATGGACAACTGTAATGATAAAAAAAAAAAAACAGAAAACAAATAGCATGCATTCATCGTGGTACTATGAGATTATGTACACAGAAAAAGAACATAATAACAAGGTTAAATATCTAAATAATTCACCACAGTGCTTTTTTAAAAGCCTGGTGGATGAAACGACAAGATTCAACAAGAAAAAAGAAAAGAAAACAATGAAGATTTAAACCACTTAATCTAATTTAACACATAAAATGAAGAAATTAACTACATATTAAAGAGAACGATTTCATCTTATAAGTTTTCTTATAAAATTTAAATTTAAAGAAATGGTTATACTACAATCACAATAAAATGTAAAATTGTTTCTTTAACAAGACCACAAAACTAGCAAATTGTCAATATCAAAATATTTACGGATAGATCAAAACTGCCGCTCGTATCTTTTAAATTGTTGCGCTTGTTATGAGCTCGTAGATCACATGATAACGTAAACATGGCGGATGACGTCCGGATTACATTCATACTCAACGAGATTTGGCTGTAAAGTATGTAGTCTTTTAGCGCTCGTTAAGTAAGTACTTATTGAAATGAAGTATGTACTTATTGAGTATGCGGTTTCGAACGCAGCCATTCATTAGAGTTCATATACGATTCGGAAGAGAAGAGTTGCAAAGTCATCATGGCGACAGCAGGAAAGAAACGACCAGCAGAAACCGTTGATGATAACGATGTGCTTTATGGATTTATCCATAATGTGACGGAGTGCAGGATGTCGTTATATAAAAGAACAAAACTGTTTAATGCAGTAATTCAATTAGGTCGCAACGAATTTCATGATGTGGCCGTTTTCGCGCCTGAGAAGCAGATGGCGTTCAAACAAGCGGAAAAAAATAGAAGTCCTGTTAAGTTGGATAAAATTAAAAGGAGAGTTAGTAAGTCAGCAGTATCGATTTTGATGATTTTGAATGGAGTTTATATTTGATAATATGTATCTTAATGAAAGTATTTGTTTGTAGGTTCACAAGGCCAAGGATTTGATGTCCAATGTGGCAAGAGAACGGAGATTTCTGTTATCGGCCGTTTGCCCTTTACTTTCAAACAGCCGAGAGAGATTGTGAGTCGTAGTGTTGCGGAGGTCAAGTCTATGGCTCCCAAACAGCCCGTGAGTTATTTATTTATTTATTTTTTAAATAAGAATGTAGTTTAAATAAGAAGGTTAAATGGGTTATTTAACAAATATTTGTTGCAGAAATGTACTGCAGCTTACAGAATCAGAATTTCAGGCCTCAGTCCGTCTTTTCTGTGTTTGTATTTGCCATTACACAGTTGCTGTTTTTAATAGGAAAGTGTTTATATTTATTTTCGTTTCTTTAGTGTATAAAGTTAATTTAGAAATATAATTGGAACATGTTTTGTTAAAGTTACTATTTTGTCTTTTAAAGTAATGATCAAGAGGCCAGTGGCATTCAAATGAATTTAGCTTTTTCAAGTCATCATGATTAAAAATAAAATACAAAGATATAAAAAACTTAAAGCATATCACAATATTAGTTTAATCGTGTAGGATTAGCTTAATTGTTTTAAGATAAGTGTGTGCTATTAGGGGCATATCCTATTGTTTTAGTGGAGAGTGAACGTTGAAGTGCCCTGAAGGACATGGAGGCACCGGTGCAATGTGAAACTTAATTTTTGTTCATAAAGGTAAAAGTAATATATCATTCTGAACTATAGGTTCTACTTACTTTATGTGTAGACAGCTGCTGGCATGCAAAGTCAGATATACAATGTAATTTTTGTAATGATGTTTAAAGGTGTAGTATGTAGATTTTGGCGGCATCTCTGGCGTAGTTTACGCAAATGCTCGAAGGGGAAATTGGTGATAAAGAAACAATTTTGGATCAGTTCACGCAAGCAAACGTAATCCTTTACTTTTAAATCAGTTTGAACAATCAGGATATAGCAATTAATTACCGTTTTGAATAGCTGCTATACGCAAAATCTCTGTGCACTGTGTAAACAATGAGTGTAGTGTGCGACACATCGGTTACGCTGTTTGCGTAAACTACGCCAGAGTGCGTACACGTGTAATGAGTGTGATGAAGAGATTGTGGTCACGACAGTTGGACGTGGCTGTGATCAAACGTAAAAAATGATATAAATACTGTTCAGTTTCTTACAAAAACCAATCGTTTCGTGTGTTAGGACATCAGTGTGTCGTCACGAGCCGCAGGGTGTAATTTGGATTTGTCTGTGCGTGTTTTTTGTTAGTTTCAAAGGTTTGGTGCCCATCCAGTTTCATTAAATCACTAACAGACTGCACCGGTTATTGTTAAAAATCTTCGTTTGTGTTGTACCGAGGAAACAAAGTCACCTACATCTTGGATGCCTTGGGAGTAAGCAGATAAACATAAAGTTTTTATTTTTGGGTGAACTATTTTTTTAAGATTTGGTCGTTTTAGAAAGCAAAGAATAATTGAGTTTATTTTAAAACGTAAATTAAGGAATTATATTTACTTAATTCAATAAAACAATGTTATTGTGAGTATTACTGTTATTTGATCATCATTATGTCAGTGTTTTTTCGTAAGAACAACAGTGATGAAACGCGATTTGTAGAGCAGTTTGTACGTTTAGGGCTACTGTAGAAATATAATGGTGACTTGTATGTGAGGGGAGTTGTGGTGTATGTAGATATAAACTGCTAATTTTAAGTTAATAAAAACAGTAGCTCATTAAGTAAGGTTTTTATATACCGTTGAAAACATAGTTATGTATTTTGTATTGCAACTCTGTTTAGAGATAATCTTAAATATTACACATTTAAGGTGCACATTTAAGGGTTTAATTTTTTTTGTCTGTCTTTATTTATAAAATCTATTGTATTTTTAATTTTTTTTTTAAAAATAGGTCTGTGCTGTGATTGGACGAGTTGTACATGTGAGTCGTACAACTGAGACCGTAGAAGTTCAGGGGGTAAGTATGGAGACCCAGTGTTGTCTTATTGAAGACATCACTGGCAGTATCAAGCTGCAATTGTGGAACAACCTAATTGGCAAGGTAGCGTTTGGTTCCACATACAAGTTGTCTCATTTGAGTACCAGAGAGTTTGGTGGGTGTCTGTACTTGACGACAACCCGGAGAACCGAATTTGAAGAAGTGGCTCCTCTGCTGGGACTGAGTGAAGACATTGAGTTTGAAATTGAGGAAGCGGAAGTGATTGTTGTCAGGGGCAGCTTTACTTCGGTTGAAGTGGCCGTTTCACGTCATTGTTCAAGGTGCCAGGCTTGGCAACAAGATTTTGATGGAAAGGGAAAGTTCTATAGATGTTTTCGATGCAAACGACTACAGGAAGTGCAAGCATATTAACCGACTGTGAGTGCTGCGGTGACGTTTTCTGGGAGCTTTGGTGATCGTGAGTTGACATTACCAAATTCCGTGATTAAAACGTAAGTTTAAGTATGTGTAATTTGATTGTATTTAAAATTGAGTATTTTTTACAGATTTGCACTATTTGGAGGAATAATTAATAAAAATTATAATGTAAGATTGAAATATTTTTCAGGTGTTCGGGGGGGGGGTTATATATAAAGTAAAATTAAATTATAAAATTGTTATTGAAAATTTTGGTAATGGTTGTGTGGTAAGAAAATAAAAGTGAAGTAAAGGTGAATTTGGAACAGAAACACTTTTCAAAAACTGTGTAATAATAGAATTATCATTACAAGGAGCAAAAAGGCCACGTGGATATAATATAGTTTATATTTGTGAGATTTAAATAAACTCTTTAGAAATTTGGCGTTCAAACCAACTGCAGCCAATCAGCAAACAAAAAGCTTTCATATTAAATTTTCTAAACAAGAAAAAACATCATACTTCATTGTGTCTAAATGCTTGCTATTGTTTTGACAGGAAATTTGGCAGCTGCACTACAGAAAGTCAAGCGAACACTGAAGTAAAAAGTCATTGCTAAAGAAATTACACACCGTCTAGTCTAGAAGCGGGAGTATTGGTGTAAACCAGCAGCAAACGGCGTGACACGTAATCTCGTTATAATCAGTCGTTCAGTAACTGCGCTCAGTGTCGCTACAGTGAACAGATGCCGCGTTAAATTTCTGTGGGGTTCCACACATTCCACGAGCTTGCGCTACTGACAAGTTGACAAATAAATACAGAAAGTGCACTTTGATGCATCCAGTGTAGAGACGGTGTTAGGATGTGGCAGACCATTTTCTTTTGCAAGTTTCAGCTCATACATATTTGGTGTAATCTTGTCTTAACCAAATACCCTCCAAGAACAGCTCAGCGCCCCCCTTTCAAAAGTCCCACCCAAGAAGATGGACAAGCCAACTAGTGCTCAGGATTTCTTTGCCACAAGGAGGTACAACGATAACTCCCCAGAGCAACGTACCAAAGAGGTGGGGATAGCGCCTTGGATAGGCTGCAGAGGCCTCCCAGTTGTCAAAAATATAGCCAAAGAGTAACGTGTACTGGACAGTTTAGATTTTTTTGTTTGTGACAAACAGTCTTAATCCTCTGGGGTTGAAAAACACGCCAGTACGGTTTGTGGCCGTTTTTTCTGATAACGCCAAAAAGAACTTCAATTACTCCATCATTTCTGATCGTACAGATAAGAGCAATACATCAATGGAATCTGTAAGGAATTCACTTTTATTTGTGTACACTCATAATAACAACAACACTGTGTGGTTTTGTGAAATAAAGAAAACAAACAGGGTTTGCAGTCTGCTGCATTGTTCTTTGTGATCGTCGTTAAGAAATGCGTCACTAAAATGAACTAAAACTCAATGAATTCTCAACACAGAGACATGAGAGAGATATCTATAGAAAGCATGTCTACTTTTAAATGAAGCAAGTCTTATCGAAAACAAATATCATGCGTTAAAATAACACATCCAGGTGGTTACAGTTTATGTAGTTACTGTTGAGACTGCTGTTTTTTTTTGGTTCAGTAGTTGACATAATTCAGTACTGTTTATTCTTTTCTGTCCACTGTATGCAGCCAGTGCTTCCCATCCCATTATATCTCAAACCATTTGTAATGTTATATCTTTTAATAATTTTTTATGATGCAAAATCTATCTTCAGTTTACAAGAAATACAACACACAGAAAAAATAGGGGTGTAAAATCGTACCTTTTGAGGTACAACAGCTTTTTGCTGGAGCAGTATCTTTGTACCTTTTTTTTTTTTTTTTACACCTGTGCTCCTAACTTAAAAATTTAGGAGCACAGTCAAAATTTCAGAAGCACATTCTAAACAATAATCCAAAAATCTGATCAGAAAAATTAGCCTTCCCATTACAAGGTGATATTTGACTCCTTAAAGTGATTTACAGGGGAATTTTGTTTTTACCTTTTCATATGTTTAATGGTCAGGGGTGGCATGAATGCAATCAAATTCATAAATTCATTTTGAGATTAATGTTTTAAATGGACAATTTTGAATACAGAAATATTAAAGATTTAAATAACTGAAAAGATCTGCCAGCAGGTGGTGGCAAGACATTGATTTAATTACTGAATCATATCAATCATTTGATTAGTTGGAAAAGCTGGTTCATTCAAGAATAAAGCAAGTGACTGTCTTTATCAATGGGAAATTGAATCATTTCACTACATTCATGTTCATTCATAAATGAAACACAGCTGTGTTTGAATGGAGATGTGCAACGGCTCAGTCAATAGGCAATAGTGTTATAGTCAGACAATGTAAGTCACTTAATAATAACTTCTTGTTTCAGGGTTCTTACACCTTTTCCAAAGTAAAATTCAAGCAGTTTTCAAGCACTTTCAAGGTGCATTTTCTGTCAGGATTGTGGTCTGTTTTCTTGTGTTTTCCTAGTGTTCCCCCCCCCCTGTGGTTCCTATGTTTTGGTTTCTTCCTTTGTTTCCCCCTATTGTTTAGTTTGATTTGGTTCCCCCTTTGCCCATATTTGGTCTTCCCCCTCATTATCCTTGATTGTGTACACCTGTCTTGTTTAGTTGCCACTCCGGGCAGACGAAGAGGGAGGAGGATGGAGGATGGCAAGACGATTGGATCGCAAGGCGGTTGGCAACAACTGGACTGTGAATGGACAGGAGTATGCTGAGGGAAGTGACGAATCAGGAAATGAATTAGGAGAGATGGAAGTAGGTGGCGAGAGTTATGAAAAATGGGATATGGTTAGGAATAATAAACGGAAAAAGAAGCGACAGTAAATCGGATGAAAGTAACTCTGACGGGATCAACTGTAGAAGAAACGAGAGAGGAATACAAAGTGTTTGCAAAATTTATGCATGATGGAGACTTGTTTGAAGGTATGAATCCAATACTGTTGACAAAAGCGTTAAATAAAGAAATTGGTGAAATAAAGAGTGCTAGAATACTTAGAAACGGAATATTGTTGATTATTTGTAGAGACTCAAAACAGCAAGAGAAAGCAATCAAAATGAGCAGGATAAATGGAAAGAAAGTGGAATGTTCTATGGCCAACAGCAGGAAATTTATAAAAGGAGTTGTTACAGGAATCCCGGTGAATATATCGGTAGAAGATGTGAAACGAAACATAACAAATGCAAATGTAAAAGAAATCAAACGTCTAAAAACAAACAGGAACGGAAGTTTAAATGATAGTACGTCGATTATGATCACCTTTGAGGAGGAAGTTCTCCCAGTAAAGATATACATTGGATACATGTGTTACAATGTGAGGTTATACATACCTCCACCACTTAGATATTTTAAATGTCAGAGGTTTGGACATGTAGCGGCGGTGTGCAAGGGAAAACAAAGATGTGGTAAATGTAGTGGAGAACACGAGTATGGTAAATGTGAAGAGGGTGCCAAACTGAAATGCTGTAATTGTGGAGGGCAGCATAGCACAGCATATCGTGGCTGTGAAGTTAGCAAGAGGCAGGCTGAAGTACAAAGAATTAAGGTGATTCAGGGAATCAGCTATGCAGAGGCAGCAAAGAAGGTTTCAGGGGATGTAAAAATGGCAAAACAAAATGAAAGTGTTCAAAAAGAAATGGGAAAATGTCAAGGATGTGATAAGTTGAAAGAAGAGACTTTGATAGTGAAGAAGAATGATTTTGTATTGTTTATGGCGGAAATAATAAATTGTTCTGCACAGACGAAAAGCCGAAATGAAAGGATCAAAATAATTGTCAAATCAGCAGAGAAGTATCTAAATGTAAAAGAGTTGCCCTGGGAAACAGTCAGAGATACCCTTAATGAAGAAACCCAATCCTCTCAGACATGGGCTGGATCATCATAATGGTGTTGTCTATTCTACAGTGGAATGCAAGAAGCCTAATAGCAAATGGTCAAGAGTTTAAGAAATATATAGATGATTTAGCAGACAAACCTAATGTAATATGTATACAGGAGACATGGATGAAACCGCAGTTAGATTTTAGTATAAATGGTTACAATGTAGTTAGAAGGGACAGAGAATTTGGCAGAGGAGGAGGAATAGCAACATTTATACAGAACGGTATGAAATATAAGGTAGAACAAATAAATTTAAATTTCGAGTCAATTAGAAGTAAGATATGGACTAAAAGAGGTTGTATAGATATAATAAATTATTATAATCCATGTGAAAAACTGAGTCAAAGCATTTTAGAAGAGGTTGTGGGATTACAACAAAATAGCGTAATATGGTGTGGGGATTTTAACTCGCATAATTCACTATGGGGGAGCAAGAATACTGATGCAAACGGAATTTATTGATGATAAATATCTAGTATGTATTAATAATGGAGAAGGAACGCGATATAATAATATACATAATACAGAAGCGGTACTTGACCTAACATTTTGTAACAGTAGGAACGAGACGAGAGACGAGTGGATCCAAACGCAAACTTTTAGTAATGGGACGAGACATAGACATGGTCAAAGGCAGGCAGGGTCGAACAACAGCAGACAGGTGTATGGACGGCAAGACGAGTAATCCGTGACGGGCAAGGGTCGATCGGCGGCGAACGTAATCCAATGGGCGAGGCAATAGAATGGTCAGACAGAGAGAGATCCGATAGGCAGACAACGTAACAGACTAAACGAAACAACAAGGCAAAACAAGAAAACTAGACACAGGGGAAACTCGGAGAAACGCTTTGTATGAATGTAAACAGTTCAATACCCGGCGAAGAGTGACAAGAAGGCCGGGGCTTATATACTGTCTCTGATTGGGCGCAGGTGGTGGGAGCAGTGGCTGATGGATAATGTAGTCCGGAGTGTAAAGCAACAGTCAGAGTGTGTAAACAGAGGGAGAGCGACATCTGGTGGTGAGCGGTCCGCAGCTCACCGACCAGATCCGTAACACATTTGTATCTAGTTCAATAGCAGGGATTAGCACTTGGAGTGTATTAAAAGATAATACTGTAGGGAGTGACCATTACCCGATAATGATTAAAGTTGGTACAGAAATATGTTTCGAAAAAGAGAATGGAATTCCTAGATGGAAACTAGAGAATGTAAATTGGGATGCTTTTAAAGAAATTTGTGAAAAAAGATTTGTGACTCTTCGAGAGGAGAATCAAAGGGATATAGATGTATTTAATAATAAATTAGTTAATGAAATTATTCAGTCAGCTGAGGGAATAATACCTAAAAGCAGAGGGGTTAGACATTCTAAGAGTGTACCCTGGTGGAATAATGAGTGCAAAGAAGTTATAAAAGCAAGAAATAAAACATTTAGGAAACTCAAAAAACATCATTCTCTGGAGGCTTTGATTCTATATAAAAGGGCTCAAGCAAAAGTTAGGAAAACAATTAAAATACAAAAACGTACATTTTGGAGACAATATTGCTGTAGTATTGGAAGAGAAGTACAATTATCAAATGTTTGGGGCATGATCAGAACAATGGGGGGGATCAGGAAAAATTATGAATTACCAGTGATGAGTAATAGAGATAAAACCGCTGTTAGCAATCAGGAAAAAGCAGAACTTTTAGTTCAAACATTTTTGAGAGTTCATAGCTCTGATAATCTTTCAGTAGAGGCCAGACAGAGCAGGAATAGAACCTTAATGGAATTCCCTAATATTTTACAAAAAGACGAGGTGACAGAAAACCCCTTAGATTTGCCGCTTAACATGTTTGAGTTAAAAAGAGCAATAATTAGTGCTCGACAAACTACTCCAGGGAAGGATGGAGTATGTTATAAAATGCTGGCACACATGACAGAGAACACATTAGAAATAATCTTAATTTTGTTTAATCAAATTTGGGACACTGGACAGCTGCCTTCAATCTGGAAACAAGCAATAATAATACCTATTCTTAAAGCAGGGAAAGACAGATCCTTCAGATCCTTCTAGTTACAGACCAATTGCCTTGACTTCACATTTATGCAAAATCATGGAACGGATAATTATGGAAAGAATTACGTACTTCCTGGAAAGCAGATATCTTTTATCTCCATATCAGAGTGGGTTTCGTAAGGGTCGAAATACTATGGATTCTGTATTATGTCTTGAGTCAGATATAAGGAAAGCACAGACCAACAAAGAAGTAGTAATTGCAGTCTTCTTCGATGTGGAGAAGGCATATGATATGCTCTGGAAGGAAGGATTATTGATAAAATTAAAATCTTTGGGAATTAATGGTAGAACATATAATTGGGTTCTGGACTTTTTATTTAATAGGAAAATACAAGTGAGGGTAGGTGAAGAATATTCCAGAGTATATACTGTAGAGCAGGGGTGCCCAACCCTGTTCCTGGAGATCGACTTTCCTGCAGAGTTTAGTTCCAACCCTAATCAAACACACCTGTCTGTAATTATCAAGTGCTCCTTGAGATCCTAATTAGCTGGTTCAGGTGTGTTTGGTCAGGGTTAAAGCTGAACTCTGCAGGAAAGTCGATCTCCAGGACCAGGGTTGAGCACCCCTGCTATGAAATGGTACTCCACAAGGTAGTGGGTGTAGTCCATTATTATTTAATATAATGATTAATGATATATTCTCTCAGGTCGAACAAAACATAGGAAAATCTTTATATGCTGATGATGGGGCTTTGTGGATTAGAGGCCGGAATATACCATATATCAATAAGAAAATGCAAGCTGCAATTGATGAAGTGGAAAAGTGGACTAATAAATGGGGATTTAAATTATCTATTGCAAAAACACAGGTTATTTGTTTCTCTAGGCGACACAAAATTTCACCCCTTTCCTTGTATCTATATAGGCAACAACTGGAGCAAGTAAAAGTTGTTAGGTTCCTTGGGGTTTGGTTTGATGAAAAATTGACATGGAAGGTGCATTTGAATAAAGTTAAAGACAAGTGTAAAAAGGTCATCAATATGCTTCGGTGCCTATCAGGGCAAGAATGGGGAGCAAGTAGAACATCTCTACAAAGTATATATTGGGCACTTATGAGATCTGTTCTTGACTATGGGTGTATAGCTTACATGTCAGCAGCAGAATCAAACCTCAGGGAATTAGATGTATTGCAAGCCCAGGCCCTGAGAATATGCAGTGGGGCATTTAAATCATCCCCGGTATCATCAATGCAAGTGGAAATGGGAGAAATGCCATTAAGAATCAGAAGGATAAAATTAATGATGGCATATTGGGTCAGTCTCCAAGGACAAAATGAAAAACATCCTGTCAAAAGTATATTAAAAGAGTGCTGGGAACACAATGAAACAAATTACACAAGTTTTGGGTGGATAGGCGATGCGAAAGCAAGAAACGTAGGTCTACATCAATTGCAGTATAGTAATACAGTCCCACTTTCTCCCATTCCTCCCTGGTTATTTCCTTTGCCAGCAGTAGATCTTAGAATACAGCAGGAACTAAAAGACAATTCTAATAACATTCCAATATGGTATATAGTGCAGAAGTATTTTGAGGAACACTTCCCACAGTCACAGGTTATATTTACAGATGGATCCAAAGATCCTGAAACAGGATGTGCAGGTGCAGCAGTGTATGTTCCAATGTGTGAGTTCTATATTAAGAAAAGAGTAACCAACCATCTCTCAGTATACACTACAGAGTTACTGGCAATATTATCGGCCCTAAATTGGATAGAAGAAATGGAAATAAATAATAGTGTCATTGCATCTGACAGTTTTTCAGCACTTGAAAGTATAAAATCTGGCAGGTCATCAGCTAGGATGGATATTGTCTATAATATATTTTGCAAAATGTACGATCTGAAAGTTAAGGGCATATCTACACAATTCATTTGGGTTCCTGCTCATACTGGAGTGGAGGGAAATGAGAAGGTGGATATTCTGGCTAAACAATCTCTAAGAATAAAGGAAATAGATCTATGTATTCCGTTAAGTAAAGCCGAAGCGAAAGTATACATCAGGAAATATACACAATCCGTTTGGCAGATGTATTGGGATGACCATGAAACAGGCAGACATTTATACAATATACAAAAATCAGTAGATGCCGGGAGAATAGGGAGTAGGAATCGAAGGGAAGAAAATATTATTACACGCCTTAGAATTGGACACACTGGACTTAACAGTACATTATATAGAATTGGCAAGCACCCGACTGGGGAGTGTAGACACTGTAATCAACAAGAAACAGTTGAACATGTTCTACTTCAATGTACCAAATACAATAATGAGAGATATCGTCTCTTTCAGTCAATGAAAAAGGCAAATCATCATGACTTTTTGTTATCTGGTTTATTGGGGAAAACAGCTAATAAGATATATGATGATATTATTAAGTTTATACAAGAATGTGAATTAAGTAAAGTAATATAGAATATACATAATGCATAATTTTTTTTGTTTGTTTTTTTTGTTTGTTGTCCCTATGGCCTTTCCCTTCTCTACCCATCATATTAATAAATGCATACATCCCGATCCACACTCCAGTCCAGTCGGTGGCGGTAATGCACCATTAAGCTGGTTTGCCAACCACCATAAAACACCAGAAGAAGAAGAAGAAGAAGAAGTTGCCACTCCCCTTTGCCAGTGTTTAAATAGTCCTTTGTTCCTCATTCCCCTTGTCCGGTCTTGAGGTTTCGATGTGTCTTTTGATCCCTGGATCTATGTTATTTTGTTTAAATAAATAAATAAATAAATAAATAAGTGTTGTTTTTGTACTCCTGCCTTGATATTTTCAAGATTTTCCAGCACTGTGGTAAATTACATGTTCACATACATGAGTTTTTCATTTTAAATCAGATGTATTTGTACTATTAAAAAACAACTGTCTGGATTGCATATATCATTGCATAATATAAATAGCCAACATACAGTATACAAATTATATAATTTAAAATATTTAAGTAATATAATTTACAGAGTATCTGTAGTATTTTTAAAATAAAATTTAAAGGGTTTTTAAGACCTGCACAAATAAAAGTAATACTGTATGAGTGGGGAGGGCAATGTCTATGGTAACATATTAATGACTGTTAAAAAAAAAAAACATGATACTAAACTAAAATTCTAAAAAAAAAACTTGCAGCTCAAAAACAAGTTTTTCACAAATACATTTCACATTTCAGCCTGAAAATACTAAAAGGTAGTCAAAAAGAAGCTATACAATTAATAATAAAATTAATTCAACTAGCCCAAATAAAAAATAACATTTTGTTAAAATATAGAAAATCAGATAGGAGTCTAAATGTCAATAAAAAATATTTTCAATACACAAATTTTAACAAATATCAAGGAATGATTTTTTTTTTCACCATTTACAGTGTATCTGCAGAATTTTTAAATATCAGTTTAGGGCAATTTATGACCCTTAAGAGCTAGAGCTGCACAAGTAAAATGAACAGTATGAGTAGGGTTAAATCGGGATAAATCAAGTATATAATTTATTATATTTATTTAAAACTTCAATATTACTGTCTTAATTGTTTAGATTTTTAAAAAGCACACTGACTTCTTTCACATTTACAACTATGTGTTTGCTGCATAAAAACATGGGTCAATATTTGCAATAATCTGACTATAAACAGCTGAAAATTTGTCACGAGGTGGCTCTTTAGGAGGGCTGAAATATTACGGTTTCCCTAGTAACTGCTGTACAAAAAGCAGCATCAACGCTGTTTTATCTGGCTAGAAATGAAAATGCCGACATGTTTCTGAGAACAGTCGGTTCCCTTCAGATACATTCATATGAAGACATCCGTGCTGCGTTTTGACTTTGAAACGTGTAGCGTGCATATTTTTTCAGTGACATCATTGCCTTTTGAAGCCTTTTCTTATACTATTTAAAAATTTTTACAGCCTTAAATTTGATACAACGCAATTGAGGAGTTTTTAAGGACACGCAGGAGCCCTCTACTTTAAGACAGCCCGTCGGACAGGCCGGTGAAACATTTTGGGAGCCCGACTGGAAAACACAATAGCCCCGGGACGTCGGGCTAGCGATTTCTCGTTTTAAACATAATTCGTATTTGTCGTTTTCAAGCCATCGCGGACTGATGCATGTTTTATCTCCCGCTCTGTTCCATCAGAGTGTGCGCATCAACAAAGACCGGTGGATCACACTACAGCCACACATGCAGACTCGATCTGAGCTGTTTTTTTGTTGTTGTTTTTTTTTACATATCATAAGCCTAACAGAAAAATAACTTTAGTATGAAAGCGAATTAATATGAAACCAATGCAACTGCATATTTAAGCACTTTCAAGCACTTTAACCAAAATCCAAGCATTTTTCAAACCTTAAAAACACTACATTAAAATTCAAGCATTTTCAAGGAATTCAAGCACCCATAAGAACCCTGTTGTTTCTTTAACGGTTGTATTAAATCAATATCTCATTTACAAACTCCCTTAAAATTTTTAAAAGCTGTCACTCATCTTAGTTCGCAAACTCACAAAGCTCTATTATAATCAAGGAAGCTCAGTCTACATTGCACAATCACTCTCTTATTTACACTCTCTCTACATTTTGTTTATGAAAGAATTTCTGAGACACGTCTGTGATACATTACTCAACGTTGCAAAAACACGTAGAAACCTTTGAATAGCCACTCAGCGCAAACACAAATATGCTGATCGGGTCAGCCGCACATGGTGCTCCTAAATATTTTTTCATAGTCGCACATAGTAGTTTTCAGTTGCAAATGCGAGTAAAATGGTTGCACTGTAGAGCCCTGTGTTGAGATCTCCTGCAATATGTTCTGAATATGACAATTCAGAGAGGCAGGATGACTGCTAGATTGATGACTTACAACACTGGTTTCCTGTCCTGGCTCAAATGATTTTTAATGGTAGCTTTGGTTCACATTCAGCGTAGACGGACTTTAGCTGTTGCAGCGTGGCCTGACACGACAACTTGCGTCACGTCCAGTGTAGACACAGTGTTAGAGTGTAGCTTGGGTATAGAGAATGGGAACCTATGTCACTGTGCATTGCATTCTGGGTAAAATTACAATTTCTGTAAATATTTTTAAGAGCTTCTTGCACTTTATTAGAATAAATAGACTAATATTTGAATCTCTTGTGTTATTAAAGTATGAATTTTGAGCATGATTTCTGAAGGATCATGTGACACTGAAGATTGGCATAATGATGCTGAAAAATCAACTTTGATCACTTTTTAAAACATACTGAAATGGAACATAGTTATTTAAATATGTAATTTCACAAATATTACTGTTTAACTGTATTTTAATAAAATAAATGCAGCAGTGGTGAGCATAAAAGACTCATTTCAAATACATGACAAATCTGACCCTTAAACTTTTGAATGGTTGTTAATGTTTGAGGTATTACTTACTAGTCATATGACTCATAATTTCTAGACATGTTCTTTGACAGGAGATGCGCTCCAACTCTGGTGCACAGCCATTAGCACGGGAGAATCTAAGAAGGAACATAAACGATCTGGAGGAACAGGGCCAACAATACAATGTCAAGTTTATTAGAAATAAACTATAAGAGGTGAAATGCAGAAAAGAAAAATAACAATATATAGAATATACAGGTCCTTCTCAAAAAATTAGCATATTGTGATAAAGTTCATTATTTTCTGTAATGTACTGATAAACATTAGACTTTCATATATTTTAGATTCATTAAACACAACTGAAGTAGTTTCAAGCCTTTTATTGTTTTAATATTGATGATTTTGGCATACAGCTCATGAAAACCCAAAATTCCTATCTCAAAAAATTAGCATATTTCATCCGACCAATAAAAGAAAAGTGTTTTTAATACAAAAAAAAGTCAACCTTCAAATAATTATGTTCAGTTATGCACTCAATACTTGGTCGGGAATCCTTTTGCAGAAATGACTGCTTCAATGCTGCGTGGCATGGAGGCAATCAGCCTGTGGCACTGCTGAGGTGTTATGGAGGCCCAGGATGCTTCGATAGCGGCCTTAAGCTCATCCAGAGTGTTGGGTCTTGCGTCTCTCAACTTTCTCTTCACTATATCCCACAGATTCTCTATGGGGTTCAGGTCAGGAGAGTTGGTAGGCCAATTGAGCACAGTAATACCATGGTCAGTAAACCATTTACCAGTGGTTTTGGCACTGTGAGCAGGTGCCAGGTTGTGCTGAAAAATGAAATCTTCATCTCCATAAAGCTTTTCAGCAGATGGAAGCATGAAGTGCTCCAAAATCTCCTGATAGCTAGCTGCATTGACCGCAGCTGACATGGCACCCCCGACCATCACTGACTGTGGGTACTTGACACTGGACTTCAGGCATTTTGGCATTTCCCTCTCCCCAGTCTTCCTCCAGACTCTGGCACCTTGATTTCCGAATGACATGCAAAATTTGCTTTCATCCGAAAAAAGTACTTTGGACCAGTGAGCAACAGTCCAGTGCTGCTTCTCTGTAGCCCAGGTCAGGCGCTTCTGCCGCTGTTTCTGGTTCAAAAGTGGCTTGACCTGGGGAATGCGGCACCTGTAGCCCATTTCCTGTACACGCCTGTACACGGTGGCTCTGGATTTTTCTACTCCAGACTCAGTCCACTGCTTCCGCAGGTCCCCCAAGGTCTGGAATCGGTCCTTCTCCACAATCTTCCTCAGGGTCCGGTCACCTCTTCTCGTTGTGCAGCGTTTTCTGCCACACTTTTTCCTTCCCACAGACTTCCCACTGAGGTGCCTTGATACAGCACTCTGGGAACAGCCTATTCGTTCAGAAATTTCTTTCTGTGTCTTACCCTCTTGCTTGAGGGTGTCAATGATGGCCCTCTGGACAGCAGTCAGGTCGGCAGTCTTACCCATGATTGCGGTTTTGAGTAATGAACCAGGCTGGGAGTTTTTAAAAGCCTCAGGAATCTTTTGCAGGTGTTTAGAGTTAATTAGTTGATTCAGATGATTAGGTTAATAGCTCGTTTAGAGAACCTTTTCATGATATGCAAATTTTTTGAGATAGGAATTTTGGGTTTTCATGAGCTGTATGCCAAAATCAATGGGCCATTAAACAATAAAAAGTTTGAACTACTCTAATGTAATGAACTCAAAAATATGAAAAGTCTAGTTTATCAGTACATTACAGCACAATGAACTCTACCAACATAACTTTTGAGAAGGACTCATATATATATATATATATATATATATATATGAGGGTATATATGCAGGGAGATATATATATATATATATATATATATATATACATATACATATAGTGATATCAATCATTGTTAACATTTAAACGTCAAAATGTGTTTGAAGTACTTTCAGCCTGTTTTATCTTAAATTAATTAGCTTACTTACTTTCATTCATTGACAAATTTCCAGCAAAACCTTTATTTAAAAAAATATAAAAAAAACCCCATACCACTCATATACATGTAAGACGACATTAATAGCCCAACTTTCTCAAATTTCTAATGTTCAGTATTAGTAATTTTCGCAGTGCACTTTCTAATATAATGGCACATTTGTTCTCATATTCTACTGGATTAATCATTGTGTGTAATCTATTCATTGTGGAGATTGCTCTTATTATATTTATTGTGAGTACTTATATTTGTTATTGTTATTTGTACTTACATATTTCCTTATATCTTTATTTGTAGAAAACCACACACACATGCAAGCTTGTGGTGACAATAAATGGGGTAATGGGGTAGCCAATCATTACAAGAGGTATGTTTGTAGCAATAGCCAAAAATACATTGTATGGGTCAAAATTATAGATTTTTCCTTTATGCCAAAAATCAAAAACCCTATGGAAAAATTCTGTTGCTTTTTTGTCGAGGGAACCAGTGCGGTGCTAACAGCTGATTATATAGGTCCCATAGGTTCACTGTTATTTAACTCATCAGTTTTCAAATTCTCATCTTCCTAAAGCTCTCACTTGTAGAGGTCAATACTTAATAGGATTTAGGGGTATGAAATTATGGAATGGTTATGCCATCTAGCATTTTTTTCCTTTTTAATGTTATACAATATGTATAAAGACTTACTTTGATAGTGTTGGGTGACGTCACGTATCTGCCAGTTAACCAAATAAATCTATTTATATGAAAATTAAGGTCTTCCTCATTTTTTAATGTTGATTTTTTACTTTATTAAAAATTCTAAGTGGTAACTAATTTTCAGTTTTAATTTGAACTTCAACAAGTTCAGATTTATTTCACATCTAAGTCAACCTTCAGTAAAGTAAAAGAGAGATAGAAAGCTGTTTTGATTATATATTGGAAAACGTTTAACAGTCTAAACACTTCAAACATTCTCCCAGTCACAACCTGCCAGGAAACAGCTTCAGTAATATGTCCAACAAAAATAAAAAAAATAAAATTAATATTAATAAAAAAATAGCATAGATCAGTGAACAGTTTAAACAATTATTTGGAATGAAACAACAAAAAAGGAAACTGATAATGTAAGAGAAACAGTAAAAAAAAAAACATAATCAGGCAAAACCAAAAAAGTTGGGGACTGACGAATCCCTGATCATTTTCTCTCTGAAATTTAGGTATGATGCATGGAGAGGCAAACGAAGTGTGATGTCACAGGTGTTGGCCTCTGGGAAAATCCGCATTCCGTAGTCCTCAGGATGTACAAACTGGATGGTTGGTTTGCAAGGGAAACCCAGAGGTGGTATTTTGTCTGCTCCAGAGGCATAAATCAGGATTTGCTGTAGAGTAAAGGAAAAAAAATATTGCTGGGATAGAAATAATTGTGATAATATCACCAACTTAAAACTGAAGACTCCCTTCTTTAATGTATTTCTTTGTGAGTTTGTTAAAATGTTTCAGAGTTTTAAGTATTTTAAAAATCTTATTTTAAAATAATATTTATTATTGTGATATACTTTATTTGATAATGTTCTGTTGATTCTTGCTCTTTGTGTTTTTCTTTTTCTTTTCCCTTATTCCTGCTAGATTGTTGTAAGTATAATACTTTTGTTGATTATTTATAGTGTTAATGGTGGTTGTGCCTTATGTTGTTCCCTGTCTTATGTACATTTTCGCAATTAAAAAAAAAACTGAAGACTACTCAAAAGAAACAAATTAAATTTCGAAACCAATAAAACTATTTTGGAAATTAGAGATGCACTAGTTGAGCAGCCATAAATCAGAACCGGATGTTTTTTGGTTTCAAACTCAACCAGCTTTTTTTTTTATTTTAAAGTAAAAATATGAAATTAAAACCAACAGTAGGTAGCAGCTAGTCATTACCATTGAACCGTTATTTTTAAACGTTCAGGAACGAAACACCATCATGTTACAACATCGTATCCTTTTGAAGTTTAATCATCACATTAAGCCATATCCAATTCTAGTCTTTCTGTCCTCAAATTTAAGACATCTTGATATCATAATCAATACTTTCTTGTACAATTTAAGACTTTTTATGGCCTTAAATTTGATACAACAAAATTTAAGCCTAAGGTTTTGAAATTTAAATTTAATCTGTCGTCCTGCCGTCATTTTCTCTGTTGTTACTGTCGTCCTTACTGTCGTTGTGTTCTGTCATCTTATTCTGTCATCTGTAAGTTCGGTAAAGTTAGTTTTAGTTTTGATATTCGCTGTATATTCGACTAGTCTGCTTTAGGGATCATCTGCCAATTTACCTCACAGTACAAAACGAAGTCCAATAATTCATTCAAATTTATGTTTACAGGACATAGTAAATCCCTAGTGGGAAAAATGACTAACATTTTGCCAATGTCTCGCCTTAGACAATACTTCCAATTTCTCCCTTACTGTCCGTACAGTACACAAATATTTCCATGAAAAAAAAAATAAAAAAGCTAAAAGTTATTTTTTCATGTTACAAAGGTTGTAGTATGTTTGTAGTAAAACTTACTTCTACAGATCAGATTTTGCCAATATCTCTTTTACTGTATGTACAGTGCACAAATGTTTAGAAAAAAAAATTACAGTGATTCAACAAAAGTGTTTTTTTCCATGTTCCAGAGCTTGTAGTACATTCCTAGACTGGCTTACTACAGGTCAGATTTTGCCAAAATTTCCATTACTGTATGTACAGTACACAATATCTTATTAAAAAAAACTACGGTGTACTGTACAGACCATCATGTTACAACATCGTATCCTTTTGATGTTGACAAAGATATATTGAGATGTTGGCAAAATATATTAAGTCAGTTTGCCCACTAGGCATTCTGTAAACATTAATTTGAATTAATTATTGGACTTTGTATGTATTGTGAGGTACATTTGCAGACAGTCCCTAAAGCACCCTAGTCGAATATGTAGCGAATATCAAATCTAAAACTAACTTTACCACGCTGATGAAGTTTATGATGACAGTTAGGACGACAGTAAGGATGACAGAACAGGTCGACAGAACAAAATGACAGTTAGGACAACAGTAAAAAAAAACAGAAAAAGACAGCAGGACGACAGATTAAGACGACGTCAACAGACAATATACACGTCAACATATACTGATTTACCTGAATAATTAGGCAATAACTGTAGACAAAGACAAATGTGTAGTACAAAGCACAAAGCAGTCACCTCTTTTTTGGCACAAATGGAACCCCATAAGATACACTCTCACATGCTCAAGTGTCTTTTTAACAGGAAAACCAGCTGCTTTAAACAGTTCATACTGCACACTCCAGACATCAGTCCTAAAGAATTCATATCCCTTCCTCTGGTTTGATGCTGTAGTTACTCCAAGACTCCAGTGTAAACTGTCTTTAACCTCCACATCCCAGCATTGTGTTCCAGAGTTAAAACCCTCTGAACCCAAAACACAGGGATACTGATCAAATCTTTCTGGATTGTCAGGAAATGGTTCACTTTCCCAACTGTATCTCATACTGGTCAGATCATCAGACAGGACAAGACGTGGATGAGCTGTGTTTGGATCCGCAATCACAGGAGCTGATGAAACACAATCAAGAGTGAACCACACACAGATTATCATCAATTATGACACTTGTCCTATTGATCAAATACATCAGAGAAAAACTGATTTATTCAGGAACTTCAATAATGTGAGTGGAGGGACGCAAAAAAAAAAATGGGGTATGCACCATATGCAGTGCATATAGGTGTGCCGCACAGGGTGGGGGATTTTGGGCACCTTTTCTGGGAATCATTCTATAAAAATCTGTGAATGATTCTGCCCAAATGATGCACCCTCATGCAATTTATGTTTAATATTTTAAATAAAAAAGCTTATTTGTTAAAAATAAAGAGGATTTTTACATTTTAAATACATACTGTCACAGACACATTCACTTGACCAAAATGAAACATGCAGAACAGAAAAAAGACAAAGGGAAAATGAAGAACAATGCATAAAAATGAGAACAGTCATTTTAAGTGAAACAAACAAAGATCGGTAAACTTAACCTGTTGGGCTATGGGCGTGTTTGTTTTGGTGCTTTCAAATATAAACATTGTTTAGCAAAAATCCAGCATATGCTGGTAGGTATGTTTTGATGCTGGTTTATGCTGGTCCTTAGCTGGTCATGTTGCTGGTCAAGGACCAGCATAAACCAGCAAAGGACCAGCATTTCATTAATCAATTTAGGTTAATTCACCAGATTTGTTTTCCAATTAAGAGAGACATTGAAAATATGCAGTGTTATGAAGCACTTGGATCAGTGTTGAAATCACAGTGCCATTTTGAATACTAGTGTTGCCAAGTCTGCGTTTTTTTGCAGAACTGGGCTACTTTCATCCTGTTGCCACAGGTTGTTTTTCATGTCCACTGGTTGAAGCGACCCCAATAACATAATATTTAGCCCCTGGAGCGCTAATTTTACCAGAGGAACCCCACCACAAAACGTGTATTTTACCCCCTGGAATGCGATTTTTACCAGGGGACCCCCCTCAAAATGTGATTGGGCTACTTTTGGGCTATTTTTTTTTTTTTGGCATTTTGCGTTTATTACAGACAGGACAGATCAGAAAGGACAGGGAGTAAAGTGGGAGAGAGAGAGATGGGGGATCAGGAAAGGTCCTCGAGTCAGGATTTGAACACGGGACGCCCGGAGCACAACAGCACTATATGTCGATGTGCTGCCCACAAGACTATAGGGGCCAACTTTGGGCTAGTTTTGAGTAGCAATTGGGCAGGTTTTGTTGTGAAAACCTGGCAACCCTGGTGAATATGCAGATAAAAACGATTAAATGGACAAAAAGAAACTGTTTCATTGGACAAAAAGAAAATTTTCTAATTTATTTATGTGCCCTTGAAGGCTGAGGTATTCTCAGAAAAAAGGCCTCCTCTTCACCAGTCACAGTGGAGTGCTTCTTTAGCGGATTTCTCTGCCTATTGTGAGATGTCTTGTGGGATTGTCTTAAATTTCAGTGTTCCAGGGTCAATGGAGAAATACATGTGACCATAAGTATTTGATAATGGTTTTAAACAGTGTACCCCCTCTTTAAATTCAGAGATAACACCTTCTTTTATAATTCAGAGAAACAGTTGCGTAAGTGAGTGTACTGATCATATATGTTTATAATTTTGCTTTTTCAAATTTTTTCCCCCCTTCATTGATTGGTAAGGGCTTGTCAGGTTTAGTCGGGTTGCTACACACTTGCACCGTAAAAGTGCTGGAGGACAAACTGACGTTGACATGCTGAAGAAGGGAAAATACAGAGAAAAGTACTTGTGAAAACTTTTTTGTTAAATGTTAAATGCATTATTTTAAATCAAAAATATAAAAATTGATATTTCTAATTTTTTAACTTAATACTCTGACAAGATGAAAGTATCAGACTTAATAATTGTGCAATGCATTTGAGAATTTATAAATCTACAATCAAGCAATCAATCAAAGTGTTACTTAACAGAAAAAAGCTGAAATTTAACATTAATCAAAAATAAACAACAATAAACAAAAAAATGTTGTTAAACATTACACAATATTAAATGTGAGGGTAAACGTTACTTATAAAAATATAAGAACATTAATGTCAAATGAAAAAGGTAAAAGTTATTTAGATTAAATTAAAGGAAACAGAAAAATGAGAAACGAGCACAAAAAAAAAAAAAACAATGTCCCTTTTTTTTTAAAATGTAATTAACATTAGTTGATTTGATGCACTGGATCCAGGGAATCCATGCTTCCTTCATCTGTTATTTTAGATTTATAATTTTTTTTATTCTTACACAATGTATCATTTCAGACTACTAAAATGTCAATAAAAGTATTAATTTGTCAAAATTTGTACTGTCCTTTGAAGGTTAACTAGTCAATATGTGCATCCCTATTCTGAATATCTGTGTGGATGAGTTTTGTGCAGCACATATTGTGTACCTTGACAGTCGTGTTGTTAAAAAAGACAAATTTTCCTTTCCCACGTCGTCTAATGTTGGCCTTTAGGTGGGTGAGCTCCACTTTGTCCCCAACATAGAGCTCACTCAATGCCTCTTCTCACCACAGTGAAACATCATGTAGTGTGGATCCACATTCGATGCGCAGGTCCAGGATGGGCACCTGTGCCCGTGTCATCATGGCCACTTGTACCTGGAAATGACACACAGCTGAGGACAAAACCAGAGTGTTTCTCAGTCTTGGTCCAGGAATCCCTCAACACCGAATACACTTTTCCTTATGTATTCCCAGTCAAGTTTAATTTACCTAACTTGTGTTATTAACATTAGCGTTTTCCTACGTTTATGTCTTGTAACACTTTCTTATGGGATGCAATACCTATTCTAAAGTAGGAATAAATTTAGTTCCCCCAAAAGGAGTTTCTATGATAAAAATTGTTTCCAGTTCCTGCGGGGTGAACATGCCAAAAACTAAATATGTACCAGTAGTTCAAGGAACTATGAAAACGTTCCTCCCTATATCTTACAGTTGCCTATAGCAACTAAACCAGGAAAACAGGACTAGATATTCAATTAGCTTTTAAATTCATTAAATTTTTCAATCTATCCCTGGAGACTCAGGTAACTACTGTTTGTGAAGATGTCATCTTCTTCACCAGTCCTGAAGGTGGACAGAGGGTGTCTTTTGCAGCTCTTTCAGTCTCCTCTGTTATGGCCAGTGGGGTTGTTTTAAATTTTATCATTTCTTGATAAACAATGACCTTATAAACATTTCAGAGAGGATTATGTGAGGCATATACATGAGAGTGACATTTAACCCTTATTATATGCATTTATTTAAATGCATGTTAATCTAGATTTTTTTGTAAGACAATTTTCACTTTGTATAACTGCTATATGCTGATATCAAATCTAAGATGCAGTTTATTCAACTGCAGTTGAATTTAACAAAGTTTGTTCAGAACTTGTGTTAATTTAAATTTTACAAGAATCATATTCATTAACACTTCTGTAAGGTAACACTTGAATACATATTTAAAACAACAGTATAGAGCTGAATAAACAGACCAACATTTACAGCCAGTGGCCACAATAATAAAGAGAGCATGTTACAAGAATTTTCCAGTGTTGCCAGGGCTTCAGTGAGTCCAGTCACTTCATAGATGCAGTCCTCCAAATGATCTGCCCGACACTTAGGGGCAATAAAAGCGAGTGTTGGTCCACTCATCAATACATCCCTTACAACTGATTAGGCTTCGGCAGCATATGGAGAAAAATGGCTTGTCCACAGGACCTGTAAGAAAATTAACATGTAGAATATGAAACATCAACATATATAAAATTATATATAGGACAAATCACAGTTGTTAATTGTTCCCTTGAAACTGTAATTGTGATTATTCATTACAATGATCACAATTTACACTGAATGATGCTTTGAATAGTTTTATAGCATTGTTTAAAGTAACTGCATGGCATATATTATATGAAAATAAACAAGATGAAAACACTCTTCCTGAAAAAAAAACTCTTCCTGAGTCAAAAGAACCAACTCCCACGTCTATACGATGTTCTGATGCAAAGATATAGGTCTTGCTAAACTGTTGCTAGGGTTCTCTGTTTGGTTGTAGAGAATGGTCAATTGTACATTGGTTTGGCTATAGTAAATGATATTATAATGTTATGTATTATAATGTTATACTACAAATAAAATGAATACACACACACCCATTCCTGTATGTCAATCAATGTAAGAACCAAATCATTTTAACCTGCAAAATGAGAAACCACCATTTCTACCACAACAACAGGTAAATGTATACTATATTTCAACACTAGGTGTGTCCATGATTCAAGTTTTTACCTCAGCTTCTTTAAAAAACAAAGGAAAAGATCCAGCATTTTACCTGCTGAGTAATAATAATAATAATAATAATAATATTTTTTATTTATATAGCGCCTTTCCAGAGCTCAAGGACACTTTACAATGAATGAGTGAGGACATTTTCATGGGGGCACTACTGAGATTGTATTTTGACTGAAATTTTTCAGTACATAATTTTTAATTATTTGCTTCCACTTGTTTTAAGTGATTATTGAAGTGAACTAACATCAGCTGAGTAATAACTCAAGAGCATCTTAACAACTCATTAAATTGTATTAGCCTGAGAAATAATGCAATTTTCAGATTAATGTTCAGGGTTGCCAGGTTTTCACAACAAAACCTGCCCAATTGCTACTCAAAACTAGCCAAAAAGTATCGGAAGCGCATTTTGAGGGGGTTCCCTGGTAAAAACGTGTTCAGGAAGGGTAAAATGACCTTTATAGGAGCTAAATATTAAGTTACTGGGGTCGTTTTAACCCGCAGACATGAAAAACAACTCGTGGCAATAGTATGACAGTAGCCTAATTCCACAGGAAAACCACAGACTTGGCAACACTGCTGATGTTCAAAAACAGTCTACTTAAACACTTATGTTCAGTTCTTTTATTGGCCTAATTTGATGAACCTGTGAACAGAGTAAAACCAACAGTGTCTCAACATGAAGGTGAACAGAATGACTGGACATGATTTTAAGCTTTTAAAACATGAGCATACGTGAATCAGACTTCCTTTTCATAGTAACAATTATATTGTAGACAAAGTTCTTAACATCTGTTGGAAACTCAGACGCTGAGACCAGGAGACTCTTGGGTATCTTCAGCAGAGTTTTTTATTGAGAACGCACTGCATGGCGCTGCAGTCATCAAAAGTCTAACTAAAGCAGTGATACATTGTAGTTTATATACATTTAGGGAGCAGTGCTTAGATCTGGAGACAAAGCATGTGAGTGATGACCTTACAGCATGCAAATGAAGTATTCAGGTATTGCAACCTGCACCATTTACACCAGTCCTAATCCAATCATCATAACTACTCAAAGACTGGGGCAGAGGCACCAAGAGCCATTACAAACAAAAGGTGAACATCTGAGTAATCTGGCTCATTTGACTTACAATAAGAGAACAGGAACTGGCAGGAACCTCTTGCTACAAACTTTGCTTGAGAGTCTGATGTCAACATATTTACCTTAAATGCTAAATACAGTGTACTTCACCTTAGTATTTCATTCACAAACCTTCCTAGATGTTTGTTTACAGCCTTTCTCTCTTCTTCATGCCATGGTCTCCTCACTGTTATCCTGGTTGTCTCTACAAATAGGTATGCTGGCATGTGAAAAGTTATAGATTGTCAAAAGCAGGTATTGTTTTGATGAATAGATAAACTGGTGTAAAAATATGAAACATAAATAATGAATTACTTGCATGGTGTGGTATTCTAAAAAAACAAAAATATTTTTCCATAAAACGGGTGGTCTTACCTGTTGAAATAACCTGTGGATTAACTGCCATCTTCTCATGATCGCAAAAATTCCAGTCAGCGGGTAGTGGAGGGGGATCCTCTGGTACATCCATGCGCATTTCCTCTTCTGGCAGCCCAACTCCGGAATCCAAGCAAATATCGTGCAGAACACAAGAAGTCAAAATAATTTGGCACACTTTGCCTGGATCATATAGGAGTCTGCCACCCAATGCATCCAGACTGCCTGATATGTCTACTTTTAAATGAAGCAAGTCTTATCGAAGACAAATATCATGCATTAAAATAACACATCCAGGAGGTTACAGTTCATGTAGTTGCTGTTGAGACTGCTGTTTTTTTGGTTCAGTAGTTGACATAATTCAGTACTGTTTGTTATTTTCTGTCAACGAATTCCACTGTATGCAGCCAGTGCTTCCCATCTCATTATATCTCAAACCATTTGTAGTGTTATATCTTTTAATAAGATACTACCTTCAGTTTACAAGCAATACAACACACCGAAAAATAGGGGTGTAAAATTGTACCTTTTGAGGTTCAACAGCTTTTTGCTGGAGTAAAAAAGGACATCTTTGTACCTTTTTTACCACTATAGGGTACATATTAGTACCTTAGAATAGGAATACGTACCCTTTAGGTCTACCGCTCCATTGAACTCCAATGAGCCCCGCTTGCGACACAGTTTCAGTATGAGTTCCTTGGTTTGGTAATGATGGAGCCGGCCCAACATATGTCTAGGAAATTTGTTTTGTTGAGATTTTTGACTGACACAACGGGCCTGATCAACTTCAACTGGTCTTGTAAAGGGGCCGTCTCCAAACAGTTCTGTAAAAAATGAAGTACTAAAAGCCACTGGATTCAGACCCTCCGATCCCTCTGGTATTCCCATGATCCTTAAGTTTTGCCTCCACGAATGGTTCTCCAAGTCATCAAGCTTGAGTTTGAGACTAGCTCAAACTTGATTTATTTAATTATTTTTTAACATCATATGTTCTATTTTCTCACACACATCTGTTCATCAATTTCATTGACAGCAGGAAGGGCAATGGCCTCCAAAATTAAAGGTGAATGATGCAACATAACGCCAGCAGGGGTTTATTTATTACATGAATAATAAACAGTTATTGAAATACATACAGTTTTGACACTGTATTACTGATTATGTTGCTAAGAGTGCTGTACAGGGATATACAGAACCGGTGGTTGAAGTTTATAGCCATGCTTTATCGTGAATAAAACACAGCAGTTGATCAATCAAAATCATCGACTGGAACTAACCATTTGAGAAAATGTATTTATTCATTAGCAAAATTAGATTAAAGACTGATTTCATGTTGTTAAAAGAATTAAACTGGTAAAATCCTCAGACAGGTAATCACAGCATGACAAAAAAAGAAAGGAAAGACAGTGTCAGTGAAGGTGGTTGTGAATGTGTGTAGATGTGTGTTAGTTACAGGATCAGAGAATGACACTGTTCCTCTGTCGTAGTCCAGATACACTCTCACACGCTCAAACTTCTTTTTAACAGGAAAACCAGCTGCTTCAAAAAGTTCATACTGCACACTCCAGACATCAGTCCTAAAGAATTCATATCCCTTCCTCTGGTTTGATGCTGTAGTTACTCCAAGACTCCAGTGTAAACTGTCTTTAACCTCCACATCCCAGCAGTGTGTTCCAGAGTTAAAACCCTCTGAACCCAAAACACAGGGATACTGATCAAATCTTTCTGGATTGTCAGGAAATGGTTCACTTTCCCAACTGTATCTCATACTGGTCAGATCATCAGACAGGACAAGACGTGGATGAGCTGTGTTTGGATCCGCAATCACAGGAGCTGATGAAACACAATCAAGAGTGAACCACACACAGATTACTATCAATTATGACACTTGTCCTATTGATCAAATACATCAGACACAAACTGATTTATTCAGGAACTTCAATAATGTGAGTGGAGTGGAGCAAAAAAAAATGTGGCATGCAGTATATGCAGTGCATATACTCCCATCTCATGTTCTCCCTCAACTTCAAAATCATCTTACATTGCTGTTTTACCTTTTATGTTAAGGGTGTTTGATCTTCTTTGCATGTTCACTTTGCAAAGACTGGGTCAGTATTTCTTCAGCGATATAGGATGATTTTGAAATGATAGTTGAATGAGAAAATACGATCAGAGTTTTTTGACATACCCTAACTGTCTTGAGCCAGAATACACAGAGTTCAGGCAGAGAAAGGCAAGACGAGTGTCTAAGATTAAAAAGTATTTAAACTGAAAATAAGCGATCGTTTCACTAGATAAGACCCTTCTTCCTCGGCTGGGATCGTTTACAACCACATATGGGATCGTTTGAAGCCGCATTTAAACTGCATTTTGGAAGTTAAAACTCGGGACACCATATCAGTCCATTATATGGAGAAAAATGTTGACGTAAACTATTTCTTTACGACTTAAGAAAGCAACACATGAACATCTTGGATGACAAGGGGGTGAGTACATTATATGTGAATCTTTTAGTAGTGGACTTCTCTTTTAACTAGACTCTGGAAACTTGGAAGTGGCTCCATAAAGTTGCTATCACTAGGAGAGCGATAAATGCAAGACAATACTCTGACCAAAATGACAGTTGGGACCTTTTATTTATACAGTGTGTGATTGGCTGCAGCTGTATGCGTAATGGGTGAAGTGGAGCATGGAAAATGTAGTCCAGGGTGTAGTGCAACAGTCTGTGTAGTGTAATATGATGGCAATATTAATGGTAAGGTGACCTCTGGGGGCAGGCAAGACCGGACTGGACTCGTAACAGATTAATATTAAACATGTTCGATATTTAGGACTTTAAACCGAGATGAAGACAGCTATATGATTACATTAGTACTTTCAAAACAGTCAATACCGACCACAAAACAGCTGCTGTATGGTCTGTAGGATAGCGAAGATGGAGGAAACTGCTTTTAAAGTTTTTGTAGTAACACTGTATAATGTGTTAAAAACGAACCACAACCATAAGGAGAAAGCTAAGCACTGGGATGAAATCGTCTCAACATTAGTAGCTAAAATTACGATCTGTTGCATGAGATCATGTGAGGCAAGCCCTCCGGCATGATAATCTAAATAAAATTTTGTAGTGTGTGATTATTTTTGGTAATTATGCCAATACTTCTGACCAAAACAGCATGTCTTAAACCATTTAGGATTTGACATGGGTGTGCATTTTGTTGCCAGATTACATGTGACAAGCTGCACCTGTGTTGTTAGTAGATCAGCTGCACATGATGAGGATCGATTTACTACCTTACTCTAATTTGCACTGCTCTTGGTAGATTGTGTTGGTCATTATGAAAATGATCTGGCTACCTCTGTGTTCATTAATTTGTGCATTGTCAGTAGGTCAGCCACAGAACTTCCTACTACTGTTCTACTCCCATGTTTTGCCATATAAACCTAAAAAGAAATATCACATTGGAAGTTTTGCTGTTGGTCTGAACATCAGTCCTTTGATACTACCTGTGGCCAAATATGTTATGGGACACAAAAAAAATGCTTCAAAAACAAAGACAGTGTTATTGGATTTCCAAATTCATTTAAAAATTCGATACAACATCACATGGGCATTACTTAAGGATGTCATTACCTTGAACAAATGATTTCATGGCTACTTATCAAGATCCCACAAGCTCCCATGGTTTTAGTCTCCAGCTAAATATTTGTCCACATACATAAAAGCATCTGACTGAAAAGATAAAAAATCATTCGAGGGGTGAGAGACTTTGGGATGGGGCAGGGGTGATGGTACCCAACAGTATTTTTTTTTTCCCGGTACTTTACTCAGTATAATAACAAAAAAAAAAAATATTTCAGTGAAAAATAAGTCTCAATTTCAACATTTTGAACAATAGGACCTTACAATCATTTTTTCTTTCTTTCTTTCTTTCTGTCTTTCTTTCTTTTTTCAGAAATTTTTCTGAGAATCAAATAAAAGCATTAAAAATGTATTTATTTTTAATCAAATGAAAATGAAACCCTTTTATTTTTTGGCAAACAAACAAAGGATTACTGTTAAAATTAATATATGGAAGAACATTTGTGTGAATATTCTGTTAAAAAAGTTTTAATAATAATTGTGCAATTTTTTTCTCTCTACAATTAAGTGGTTAATCTGGTTATATTTATTTTGATTATTTATTATTTTATTTAAATTGGTCAAAAATAGAAATGTATAAATACATACATTATACTGTACAAAAATAATACAAGAGTAATATATTTCTGTTACATGTTAAACCGTACTTTTATTTTGACAGGTTACCGTGAAGTTTCTGTGTGTATACAGTATGATATGATGCTAGTTTTCTCAAATGAAATAATAAAATTCACATGAAGTGACTCTCACAGCAGCTCTAGAGATGAAGTTCATCTGTTTATGTCATCATATAATGAGACACAGAGGCCGTAAATCATCGCAAGCCTCACGTGTGCTTCAGTATGTGTGTAAACAAAACCATGCTTCCGCCATTCATGCAGGATTCATGTTTAAACCATCTTTTTGTGTTTTAATATTCACACATTAGTCCATATCGCGATTTGAATTAAGTGAGAGACCCTGTTTTGATTTATTCATCCAAAAATCAGGCATGTGATTGGCTAAGGACAAAAAAGCAGGAAAATATACTAAATATACTGAAGATATACTAAATATATCAAACTGGTGGCGGATCTATATGGATAGTAAAGCAGGACCCATAACAACTTATTTCAACAAAAAAATACATTGTAATTTATTTAACATGCAACTTTTTTTTTTGTACAGTATGACACATAACAACTTATTTGGTGGATGTGTAACAGTGGGAATCAAAAGCAAGTGTCTTGTCCACTGCTCCATCACAACCTCTCTCTATAACAACAACCATGACAAAAAAATATATTTTAACTTATTTTTGTACACATATTTTAACTTATTTTTGTACACTCTGTGGGTAGTAACGTCTAGGTTACGTACGTAACCCTCGTTCCCTGAAGGAGGGAACGGAGACGTTACATATGGGAACTCGCTTGAGAGTCCAATCATCTCCAAGCCTTATTCAAAAGGCCAATGAACATTCATGAACATTGGCGAGTGGTATTTGCATGCGAGCCACTCCCCCGTACATACGGGTATATAAGATGGCGGCGTGCAACCACTCATTCAGGCTTTTGCTGAGGAGCCGAGCTGCAGCCCGGCGTCAGCGCGACGTCAGGTCGTGGCAGGGGATGTAACGTCTCCGTTCCCTCCTTCAGGGAACGAGGGTTACGTACGTAACCTAGACGTTCCCCTTCAGTCGTTTCACTACGACGTTACATATGGGAACAGACCCATGGAACAGGCCACGAACCAGACGTCGCGTTACGCAACACACCGCGTGCCGACGTGTCAGCAGACGGATATGAGCGTAACCTTCCCAACGCCCTGGGGGCCAATAGGGGGCCCCACAGGGATGCCAGTTGTACTGAAGCAGGAGTTGGGGGGGCGGAGCACATGAAATCTCTACATGTGGAACACAAGAAATTCAATATATCCATAGATTTTAGGGATATATGAGGGAAACATCGGCCTTCTGGCTGACCGTGGAAAAATACTGAAACATGTTGCCACAACCTGCTGGGCGAAGGAGACCCAACCGGAGCACAGACAAGCACTACTCCGCACTAGGCCTGACTGCGGGGCATGGAGGACCCAGGTTCGCCGGAGGGAACAACTGAGGGAAATAGCGCACGGATCCATTAGGAATGGCGCAGCAAGCCGACACCAGCCGGACTCCCGCTCGCCTGTGATGTCTATGTTAAGACACGGGAGGATACGGCCTCTACGCGAAGGTTGTAGAACCTGGCGAAGGTATTAGGTGTCGCCCAACCCGCAGCTCTACAGATATCTGCTAGTGAGGCGCCATGAGCCAACGCATAGGATGAGGCAACACTCCGTGTGGAGTGGGCACGAACACCTAAGGGGCATGGCTCTCCCTGGTTTTGGTACGACAGGGAGATGGCATCTACCACCCAATGGGCCAACCTCTGTTTGGAGACAGCATTCCCTTTCTGCTGACCTCCAAAGCAGACGAAGAGCTGCTCGGTGCGTCTGAAGTGCCGAGTGCGGTCCACGTATATACGCAGAGCGCGAACTGGACACAGCAGCGCAGAGGCTGGGTCTGCCTCCTCCAGGGGCAGAGCTTGCAGGTTCACCACCTGATCGCGGAAAGGCGTGGTGGGAACCTTGGGCACATAACCAGGCCGGGGTCTCAGGATGACGTGAGAATCGCCGGGCCCGAATTCTAGGCACGCTTCGTCGACAGAGAAAGCTTGTAGGTCCCCTACCCTCTTGATGGAGGCCAGTGCAGTCAGGAGCGCTGTCTTAAGTGACAGATATTTTAGCTCAACCGACGCAAGTGGCTCAAATGGGGCCTCCCGCAGGCCCTGGAGGGCGACGGAGAGGTCCCAAGAGGGGTATGGGGTGCGGCCTGGGGGGATTAACCCTTCTCGCACCCCTCAGGAACCTCACGATGAGTTGGTGCTTACCTAGGGATGTTCCATCCACTGCATCGTGGTACGCTGCAATGGCAGCAACGTACACTTTGAGAGTTGAAGGGGACAGCCTGAGCTCCAACTTTTCCTGCAGGAAGGAAAGCACTACTGCAATCGTACATCTCTGTGGGTCCTCCCCGCGAGAGGAACACCAGTCGACGAACAGACCCCATCTCAGCGCATAAGCCTGCCTTGTGGAGGGAGCTCTGGACTGAGTGATAGTTTCTATCACGGCCTGTGGAAGGCCGGAGAGGTCTGACGCGTCCCGTCCAGGAACCAGACGTGCAGGTTCCACAGGTCGGGGCGCAGGTGCCAAATTGTGCCCATCCCCTGAGAAAGAAGGTCTCTCCTCAAGGGGATTTTCCAGGGAGGGGCTGCCGCGAGGGAAATGAGTTCTGGAAACCAGGTCCGGGTGGGCCAGTATGGCGCAACCAGCAGAACCTGCTCCTCGTCCTCCCTGATCTTGTCTGTGCAAGGAGGCTCACTGGGGGAAAGGCGTACTTGGGCCCCGGAGGCCAGCTGTGTGCCAGTGCGTCCCTGCCGAGGCTGTTGGAAGCCTCGTTAAGGGAGTAGAACCGCTGGCAGTGGGAGGATTCGGGGGAAGCAAACAGATCTATCTGGGCCTCCCCGAAATGGCTCCAAATCAGCTGGACTGTCTCGGGGTGGAGTCGCCATTCTCCAGGATGGGTGGACTGCCGTGAGAGCTGGTCGGCTGCACGGTTGAATTCTCCTGGAATGTGAACGGCACGTAGCGATTTCAGCCACGTTTGACTCCATAGGAGCAGATGGCGGGCGAGTTGTGACATGCGACGGGAGCGTAGACCACCCTGACGGTTGATGTAGGCTACAGTCGCTGTGCTGTCGGTGCGAACAAGCACGTGCTTGTGACGCAACGTCGGTCGGAAGCACAGCCAACAACTCTAGGCAATTGATATGCCATTGCAGTCGAGGTCCTGTCCAGGAGCCCGATGCTGCTTGCCCGTTGCATACAGCACCCCAACCCGTGGAAGAGGCATCCGTGTATACCACAAGATGCCTGGAGACTTGTCCCAGGGGGACTCCGGCCTGAAGGAAGGCCGGGTCTGACCACGGGCTGAACAGGCGGCAACACTGCGGGGAAACGCCAATCCGGAGTGTGCCGCGGTGCCATGCCCATCTCGGGACTCGATCGTGTAACCAGCGCTGAAGCGGTCTCATATGAAGCAGGCCGAGCGGCGTCACTGCGGCTGCCATATGCCCCAGGAGCCTCTGAAATGTTTTGAGAGGGACCGCTGTTTTGTGTCTGAATAACTCCAAACACTTCAGCACTGACTGCGCGCGCTCGTTGGTGAGGCGGGCTGTCATACTGACCGAGTCCAGCTCCACACCGAGAAAAGAGATCCTCTGCACTAGGGAGAGTTTGCTCTTCTCTCGGTTGACCTGAAGGCCCAGATGGCTGAGGTGCCGGAGCACCAAGTCCCTCTGTTCGCACAACAGATCTCGCGAGTGAGCTATGAGAAGCCAGTTGTCGAGATAGTTGAGGATGCGAATGCCCGTCTGCCAAAGAGGGGACAGGGCAGCCTCCGCGACTTTCGTAAAGACGCGGGGAGAGAGGGAGAGGCCAAATGGAAGCACTTTGTACTGATACGCTCGACCCTCGAAAGCAAACCGTAGGAAGGGTCTGTGTCGAGGCAGGACCGAGACGTGAAAGTACGCGTCCTTCAGGTCGATGGCTGCAACCCAATCCTGGGGACGAATGCATGTTAGGATGTGCTTCGTCGTGAGCATCTTTAACGGCAGCCTGAGAAGGGACCGATTCAGAGCTAGAAGATCCAGGATGGGTCTTAACCCACCGCTCTTTTTGGGCACGATGAAGTAAGGACTGTAAAACCCTGACTTCATCTCGGCTGGAGGGACAGGCTCGATTGCGTCCTTAGCCAGTAGGACTGCAACCTCCGCACGAAGCACAGCGGCATGTGTGTCCGAATGGACAGAAGTGGAAAGGACGCCTCTGTACCTGGGCGGACGCCTGGCGAACTGAATCGCATAGCCGAGACGTACCGTCCGAATCAACCACCGCGAGGGGCTGGGAAGCTGAAGCCAGGC